>VMDO01015632.1:0-50503 GCA_007922755.1 Pedetes capensis
CTTTTCCAATGCCTATATGATGGAGTGTATTGCCTATCTTGCCTTCTATAAGTTTTAAAGTTTCTGGTTTTATGTTGAGATCTTTTATCCATTTTGAGTTAACTCTCGTGTATATTGAGAGATGCGGATCCACTTTCATTTTTCTGCATGTGGATGACCATGTTTCCCAGCACCATTTGTTGAAGAGGCTGTCCTTTTTACTTGCTTTGCTCCTTTGTCGAAAATAAGGTGGCTATAGGTGTGTTGAGGTATATCTGGGTCTTCTATTCTGTTCCAGATGTCTTTGGGGCACTCCGGGCCCCAATTAAATCCTTCTATACATATATAATAAAAAGATGGTAATGTAAGGTCCTAACCCTCATGGCCTGTTACCCACAGATAAATAACTTGAGCAACTAGATAACCCATCCATTTCAGAAAGAGGAACAATCTTAAGCAACTAGATGATGCACCCAGTGCCTGAAAGATGGCCTCCATCCTCCTATAACCATCCTCCTCATACCCAAAGGACCCTATAAGAGTAACTTCCCCTCAGCAGGCAGCTGCTGTTCCTCTTAGTAGGACTAGCCCATATTTACCGAGATGCTTATAATAAAAGCCTTTTTGCTTCACATATGGCCTCATGTAATGGTGTGCTCTCTCTCTGCTGGGACCTAACAGTACATAGAGTTGCTATGAATCAGACCCAACTCTATGGCACCTGACAACAACAACAACAACAAAAGAAAAGAGAGGAAGATGAGCTACTATCCTTTGAACATTTACTATATATCATGCACTGGGTTAGATAATTTAACACACATTATACTACTCAAAGAGAATGACATTCCTCCACTGATTTGAGGTTTCTGTAAAAAGATATTTAGTAAATTGTTAAATCCATATAGTTGGTAAATGGCCAAGCTGAGATACAAACCTTAGGCCAAATGACTCCAAAGCCTGTGCCATTTCCCCTAATTTTTTTCATAACTGCATTTTAAAATATACAGATGTTCCCTGAATATTTTTACTTGTGTCTCCTCAGATGAAGTACAATTTGTCTATTTAGATAGTATGAAAAGTTTCATGGTTTCTCTCTTTTTTTTTACTTTAGCCTCTAGTGAAAAAAAATATTTGAGGTCTGTACATAGTGAGTCTTCAGGATTCTAAATTAAAGTTTCCCTAGGAACTACTCCATAATATTCCAGTTCTCTATTCCAAAAAGTGACAGACTTAAGCCCAAGGTAGATATATCTAGAATGATGCATTATAATATGAACTGGTGGTTCCCAAGGTCATTTCAACCTATATATTTTGGTAAATATTCTCAGATGAGAAACCAAACTTTTAAATCAAATGGGATAATCATATTTTAGATTAAGAAATTTACTCTTTTCAAAGATTTTCAAGATTATTTTAATGGCCTTGTAAATGTTATTTATCCAATGGCTAATAATAACAGAGATAATCGACAGATAAATGTCTAGAACATTAGTTAAAGCTACGAACAGCTAGTAAGGATCATATAACAAGAGAAATAGATTTAACCTGCACCACGCTCGTACCTACTATTTCCAATATAGATTTGATACAATTTATTCATCCTTGGAACACAGAAATTTCTATAGTTAAACATCTCAGCAGAAATGTATTGCCAAGAATGAAATATCTTCAGTTCATAGGGTTATCTGTCAATCATATGTCATGGAGTTGCCTCATGGATATAAATTTTTGTCTAGCAATTCAGCTAGACTGATGATTAAACCCTGACATGGATTTTTAGGGCTGGGATTTGGCTCAGTTGGTAGAGCGCTGTGCTGCAGTCTCTGAGGCCCCGAGTTCAATTCCCTGTACTGCAAAAATGGGAGAAGGACCTGGCAATCCACTCCCAAGGCAATCCCAAAAACAGTCAGCCATTGAAAACCCTATGAGGGTTGCTATGAGTTGGATACTGACTCGATGGCACCTAACAACAACAACAATGGATTTTTAAGTTGTTTTAAAATCTTGCTACAAATTAAAGAAATATATAAGCTTTAAGATGAGTATCCATCATCTATCATAGGCCTCCTTACTAGAATATTCTGGTGGGTTTGGGAAACTATGGAAATCAATCTCCCCTGACTCAGATGCATCCTAATTAGTTAGTTAGTATAACATCACAGGCTTGGCTAAAGTGAATACTATACTGGAAAAGAACAAGTGGCCAAAAAGGAAGAGCTTTTGAAAAACTACATATGCTCTTATTTTAGCAAACTTTTAAAGGTTTCTAAAAATAATGATTTAAAAATACTGGGGAGGGAGGAGTGCATAGTTTAGATGGATTAACCCAATTCTATCAGAATTTATATTCATTTGTCTCATTGTATAACAGTTGCTAAGGGAAGAGTTGGTTGGAAATTGGCTCAATTGGTAGAGTACCACTCTGCACTCTCTGAGACCCTGGGTTCAATCCCCAGCACTGCAAAATGGGAGAAGGATGCGGCAATCCACTCCTGAAAAAATCTCGAAACAATCAGCCATTGAAAACCCTATGAACAGCAGAGAAGCCCTGACATAGTTCTGGGCATGGCACAGCGTCATGAAGTGTTTCATTCTGTTATACATAGGGTTGCTATGGGTCAGACTTGACCCAATGGCACCTAACAAAAACAAGGGAAGAATTGAAGATAAAGTATTACTGATTTAAGTGATTAAGACTAAAAGGAAAAATGTGAAAATGATTTCTTTTTTTTTAAAAAAAGCCAATATAGATCAAAAGGAATTTAGGGAGAAAAAGATAATTCTCTATTTAGCAGCTCCCTACTAGACCCCATAGCTACAGAAATATTCTCTTTGTGTTTCTTTCACAGTAAAGAGTATTCAAGAACACTAACTACTCAGAAAACACTAGATAAGGAAAATCTAGCACCTGACTTTGTTTTTTGTCTGTTTGCTTTTAGGGAAAACAACCTTTAGTGTTTAAAATATAGTATGTTGGCTAATGCTCAGGAAATACTAATTTTAATAGAACATTTTTATGTGTTTGATTTCTGATCAAGTTTTATAAATAAACTAGCTCAGAGTATTAGAGTAGCTAAGAGTTTTTAAGATTATTCAAATACAATTGACTCACATGGTACCTAAACAACAGAAAGAAGGGGGAACTATGCCTAGGAAAGAAAAAAAGAAAGAATATGGAATCCAACATCCATGTACATCTCATTCTTCATAAGTGGACAGAACAGACTCAAAGTGCCTAAGAAGACCATCTCCCCTACTGTTCCATGCTTTTCTTGCACAGTTGAACAAAGCCACTGGAAAGAACTAATAAGAGGAAACTCAATATTAACAACACAAAATATTTGTTAATTGGTGAGGTTCTGGTGAGATAATTAAAGAAAATATCCTTGGTTAAGATAATTACTATTTTGTAATTCTGGAATATAGGAATTTTCAGAGATTTATTAAAAATATGGCAATAAATTTGATTAAGGCTAAAATTATAGAGAAATATTGGGAAGTACTGAGTAGATAAAATCCCCTAAGATATTAATCTGCCTGCAGCCAGTACCACTGTGGCATCCAATCCCATCAGATCTCAGAAGCTAAGCAGGGTAGGGCCTGGGTAGTACTTGGATGGGAGACCACTTGAGAACACCAGGTGCTGTAGGCTTGGGAGAAGGACCTGGCAACCCACTCTCAAAAGACAACCTGCCATTGAAAACCCTGTGAAAAGCAGAGAAGCACTGACAATAGTGTTTCACCTGCTGTAAGTAGGGTTGCTATGAATTGGATACCAACTCAAGGGCACCTAACAACAACAATAAGGATAGTAATCTACAGGGTCAAACACTGGGATAAAGAGTGAGATTAGAGCATCAGTCTGGAACTAGACAGATCCATGGGATATAATACACAATTTTAAAAGGTCCTGGTAGCAAATCACAGGCAGGGAGGTTCAAAAGAGCAAGAACATACCAGTAAGCTATGAAAGGCAACAAATTTCCATGAAACAAAGGGAACACGTGATCACAGGAATCTGACTGAAGATTGTGGAGCTCTACTCAATTAATGCATACGTCAGGGTTTGGTGGCAAGGAGGAAAGATCTACTCATAATGTGAGAAGTCCAGAGGTGGATTCTAGTCTTTGAAGCACTGCTACAAGCAAGACAAAACTCAAAAAAGAGAAAATGAAAGTTTCACAGAATAAGGAAAGAGCCAGCACACATTTTTAGCTCAAGAGGTAGCACGAAGATAGCTGGTGTGAAGAAAGCAGTGACCTGAGAAAATAAACACAAATTTTTTTTAGTATAATGAAACATATATTCCCAGAACATTGTGCTACATAATCTCCAGATGGTATGACTAATCTAATGGTTTAGAGTTTATGTATTACCCTAGGGCTGTAGAATATATGAGCATCCACTGAATAAAATAATCATTTCCTAGTAACTGTAAAATACCATCATCACATGTTCATTGTAGAACCTGCAACCTTATGCCAGCACTTGGGGAAACCAAATCAAAATAATAATACACAAAGAGGGCAGAAAGCACAAAAAAGAAAAAGAGGACTATAGTAAATCATATTTTTCAACAATGACCACAATAATGTCTCCCATCCCTCAAGCCCTTATGTAACGTGATCTTGACAACCTCCCCTAAATAAATGGATTCCTTTCCTCTAACCAGGGTTTCTCACTCTTGGCTCTACTAACATTTTGGACCAGACAATTCTGTGTTGTAGGCTTGGAGGTGTACTGTGCAGCATAGGATATATAGCAGCATTCCTGGCCTCTACCACCCAGTGGCAGCAGCACATCCTCCACCTGTCATTATGACAATCAAAAATGAAGAACAAAATTGCCTATGGTTGAGAAACACAGAGCTAATGCTTTGAGTCTAGGTGTGCCCTGTGACTTTGTCAATGAATACAAAACTGCAGAAAGGATTCTCTGACAGCTGCATACATAGCAGTTCTATTTTTTGCCTATTAGAGTGTTCACTTTTGAGATGCTCCTTCATATCCTATGAGAAGCCCAAACCACATGAAAAGACCAATGCAGACTTTCTAAGTGAGCTCCCAGTGAACAACCAGCATCAAACTGCCAGCCAGGTAAGTGAGCCATCCAATCCAGTGAAGTCAACATCTCTTGCAAATACATGAGTGTCTGAGCAAAAACCACCCAGCTGAATTTAGTCAACCTACATAAATATGAGCAATAAAAAATATGTGGTTTAAGCTACAAAGTTTTGAGTAATTGTGCAGCAATGGAATACGGAAGGAATAAGAAGAATAAGAGAAGGTAGGCAGGAAGGGACAGTAAAAAGAAACTAAAGACAGAAATCAATAATGTTCATCTTATAACCAAAATACTAGTCATAAAATTCATTCACAATCAAGTATTTTTGTGTAATTAACAAAAGGAAAACAGAAATGGCAGAATTAAAAGGTGAAGTTATTGGTGCCTATATTTAAAAGGGTTAGAATCATTCTAATTTTAAAAATAAATAAGAGAATTCCATTATCAGTGTTCCATAGCAAAAAAGGAAAAAGTGCAGGGATTCAATTCACACAAGGTTTTAAATCTCAGTTGTACCACTTTCTTGCTCATTTATCACAACTGTGAAGCATTACATATGAGACATAAGAGTGGCTTCTATAATCTTTATAAATAACACTGCCCTGAAAGTCCTACTCAATGCAATAGACAAGAAAAATAAAGATAGAAAAAAAAAGCATGAAATGTAATCATTATTTTGCATAAGATAAAACTGCCACATCACTTGATTGGAAATGCCAATAGATTTTACTGATTATATTATTTATCCGGAATATATTCTGAAATGCCACAATGCACTTCCAAGCTATAAAGGAAAATATTTTAATGACAGCATTAACAAAAGCTATAAACACATAGGAACTGTGCTCTGCCTCTCTAAATGAAAACAAATTTTTCTTGAGAGGCATAAAAAGACTAGAATAATTTCTTTTTATCACCCATTAACAAGAAATACTATGTTCATAAATGAGAAAATTTAATATAACATTACCAATCTCCTAACCCTTAAATTAACAATCAATTTAATAACATCTTAAACTGAATCATGAGTTTTCTTTAATTTAACAAATTAGTTCTGGAAAATGAACTGATGAGATTAGCTAAAAACATAAATAATGAAAAAATAAGTAGTGGAAGTGGCTTTCCCTGTCCTACCAAATAGTAAAATTTGTTTTATGACTCAATAATTAAATCAAAATTGCAGTAGTATAAGAATCCTATTCCAATCAATGAAACAAAGCAAATAGTGAGGAAAATATAAACATTCAATAAGCCAATAGGGAAGATGCCTTCATTTTGTTCCTTATGGCCACATTTAGATATTTTTTATTCCCTCACCCTTAGAATTCTCAGCTTTGTTTTACTAGGTTGGCAGGCTCAAAACACAGAGCTTTATAAGCAGAGAACTCTAACTGACCATAGATCTAGTCCTTCTGACTCTAACAAAATGGTATATCATCTCCTTATTAAACTCTTATATATGCTTATAGTACAATCTTACTTATGAATTTATCTTCTAAATGGCATGATTTTACTAAAAAAAAAGACCTGGAATTCAAGTGGTCACTTTGAGAAAATATTTGACACCTCTAAAATTATAAAATTATATGTCTTTATATCAATAATCTATTGCTCTGTATCAAGTGCCTGCAGCTGTACCACTGTGGCGTCTGATCCCATCAGATCTTGGAAGCTAAATACGGTCGGGCCTGGGTAGTACTTGGATGGGAGACCATCTGGGAACACCAGGTGGTGTAGGCTTGGGAGAAGGACCCAGCAACCCACTCCCAAAAAACAATCAGCCATTGAAAACCCTATGCATAGAAGAGAAGCACTGACAACAGTGTTTCATCTGTTGTACATAGGGTTGCTATGAGTTGGACACCAACTCAATGGCACCTTACAAAAACATGTACCAAGTTATTGTGAAACCCAAGGTCTTAAATCAACATTTATTTTCAGTTTCTATTGTTCATATATCCAGGCATGATCTATTGAGTCTTTTGGACATATATATTTGAGACAGGGTCTTTCTATATAGCTCAAGTAGGCCTGGATGTAGCCCTGGCTGGCCTTGAACCTGTAATTCTCCTTCCTTGGCCTCCTCAGGGCCATGTTTACAGGGATGCACCATGAGTGGCCATCTATTGATTCTCTCACAAAGCTACAATCAAAGTGTTGGCTGGTGCTAACACATCCTTAAGGCTTTGCTGGGGATGGATCTACTCTCAAGCCCACACATATAGTTATTGACATACTTCAGTTCCTCCTGTGCTATTGAACTGAGGGTTTCAGTTCCTAATTGAGAGTGGTCTGGAGGTCACCTTCAGTTTCTGGCCATGTAGACTTCTCCATAGGGCACCTAAAAACATGGCAATTTGTTTCACTGGAACAAGCAGGAGAGAGAATACAAGTTATAATCTTTTGTAACTAATCTCAGAGTACCAGTCTATTACTTTTTCTGGATACTATTCAACAGAAACAAGTCATGAGGTTTACTCAACACTAAAATGAAAAATATTACACGATGATTTTTACTCCAAAGTGTTATAGGTTATTGGAATCCATTTTTGAAGCTATCGATGACAATCTCAGAGATGTGCTGTGTTATGGTTTAAATATAAAGTGTCCCCCACATATTCATATTTGGCACTCAGTCCCCAAATGGTGGTAATTTTTTGAGAGGCTTTGGAACCTTTAGGAGGTTGGACCTAGCTGGCAGAAGTAGATTCAGGAAGCAGGTCTTTGAAGGTTATACCTAATCTATGATTCCTATACTCTCTGTTTCCTGTTCCACCGTGATGTGAACAACCCCTACCATATACTCCCACTATCTGCTCCATCATGATTCTCCACCAACATTTACTAACCCTCTGAAACCGTGAATCAAAATAAACCTCTCCTTTCTTAAATTGCTTCTGTCATGTATTTTTATCACAGCCCCACAGAAGTAACTAATACCAAAAGGCAATACGACAGAAGCAGAGTCATTGTTGTGACTAAATCTGACCATGTGGTTCTTAGACCTTTGGAACTGGTTTGCAGAAGGTGTTTGGAGGAATTTGAAGATGCAGGCCCTAGACTGATTTAAGTAGAGCTCAATGGGAGATTCTGGTGGGAGTATGGGAGAACAGAATGCCAATAGCAATGTAGACAGTAAAGATAGTGCTCTTGGGTTTTCAGATGGGAATAAGGCCTCTATTGGGAATTGGACTAGAGACCATTCATGTTAAATTCTAGCAAAGAATTTGTTTACATTTTGCCTATGTCCTAAAAATTTGAGAGAGGCTGAATTAAAAAGTAATGTATTAATTAATTTGGCAGAAGAAATTTGAAGATAGCATAGCATTCAAGATGTGACATGATTGCTTCTGGCTGCTTTTAGCCAGATTTATAGTGAAAATTGACAGCAAAAAAGCAGAGAAGATTTATAAAATATGCAATCTGGCCAGAAGAGGAGTGTGTTGAAAGTTGGAGGCAAAGAGGTTGTAATTGTTAGAGATTAGCACCATTAAAGACAAGTCAAACAATTTGCACTGGGACAATAGAAAGGATACCTTGAGGGCATTTCAGGAATTGATGAGAACACTTACTGTCCCAAGCTTCAGAGTGTAAAACCACAAACTGGTTTGAAAAACTTTCCTTTAAAAAGAGAGCCATTATGGAAATCAGTATAGAAGTTCCCCAGAAAATAAAAAATAGAACTACCATATGATCCAGCTATATAACTACTAGAAATCTAAGGAATCTAAGTCATCATATCACAGAGATGTTCATTGCAGCACTATTCACAATTGCAAAAATGTGGAACCAGCCCGGATGATCATCATCAGAGTGAGTTTTTAATAATGTGGTATATATACAAAATGGAATATTATTCAGCCATAAAAGAATGAAATTACAGTATGTCATTCACAGGAAAATGGATGGAACTGTAAATCATTACTTTAAGTGAAATAAACCAGGCTCGGGAAAACAAATACATCATGGTTCATTCAAATGCAAAAGAGAGAGAGCAGGTGGGAGTCATAAGGAAATAAGTGACTGTCAGTCTGAATTAATCACTACAAGGTGAGCTGCTGACAGATTAACCTTGCTTTCCTTTTTACCACTCCCCTTTGTACATCTGTAAGTCTCTGGTTGTCAATCTCAAGGCCATTATATTATGCTATGTTGAATTGATTATTTCCTGTGGTCTATTTTTGACTTTCCCCCACACCACTTTCTCTCTCCCTCTACTTCCGTAGACTTCAAAACCTTTCTCCACCAACATCACTAAAGATAATATTCAAACAGTAGTCTGTTTAGGTTACCCTAGCCAATTAATACCTTCCAAATTTATTCAGCAAAGCCAAAACAGGACATCTCCCACACTTGGATTTACTAAATCTCCTGGAAGTCTTGATAGATAGATAGATAGATAGATAGATAGATAGATAGATAGATAGACAGACAGACAGACAGATAGATAACATAAAAGGAATGGGTATCTCCTTAAAGAACAACAGGCCTCAAATAAGACTAATCAAAATTATAAAGCAAGAGTGGACAAAGCTATCACTCTATCAAAAAGCTTTCTACCCTTTGAGTTAAACCAGAGTCCAACACCCCAAATGAAGGCATTATACCAAAGGCAATCTCAAGCATAGAAACAGTAGTATCCACACCAAGCAATGGGATAGGAGCAACCCAAAACATGAAAAAACAGGTTGTAGAAGGTGCCCCAAATGACCAAAACTTCAATAGTTATATGATATATTAGATATGCCAGGAAAAAGAATTTAGAGGTCTGCTTATAAATATGCTGAAAGACCTCAAAGACACCACAACCAAATAGATGAAATCAATTGAAACACTGGACAAAAAAATATCTCACCTAGAAGAAAACTTCAGCAAAGAAATTGAGATCCTGAAAAAGAAACAAACAGAAATTCTAGAATTATAAAGCACAGTAAACCAACTTAAAATATCAGGAGAATCTTTGGTATAGATTGGATAAAGCCAAAACCAGAACTTATGATACTGAAGAAAAAGTTGAAGAATGTATCTATTTGGATCCCAAGAAAGACAGAAAGATAAAGCATTGTGATAAATATTTTCAAGAGGTCTTTGATAAAACAAAAAGATGCAACCTACAAATATAGGAGTTTCATGAAGGAGCTAAAACTAACACTAGGGCCATAAACTTCCCAAGCCTAAGAGAAGAAATGTATACTCAAACCACAGAGGCATCCAGAACTCCAAATAGAGTAGACAAGAGCAGATCCTCTCCATGACACATTATAATTGGAATGCTAAAGCTAGAGAGAAAAAAAGCTATTTTAAAGGCTGAAAAAGCCAAGATTTATTCCTACAAGCTTTCTTATAAAAGTTGTATGGTGTAAGTGTAACACTTAGGTCTATTATTCATTTTTAGTCAATTTTGTTTATGGTGTGAGGTAGGAATCCAACATCATTCTATCGCATGTAGATATTCAGTTGTTCCAACATCATTTGTTTCAAAAAACTTATATTGCCATTGAATTCTATCGGCACTCCTGACTGAAATTATTTGGCCATAAATATACAGTTTAATTCCGTACATTTAATTCTATTTCATTTAATTATAAGTATATCCTTATGCCAGCACCACACTCTCCTGGCTACTAAATCTCTATATTAAGTTTTGAAATTATGAAGTGTGAGCCTTCCAAATTCATTCTTCGTATTCAAAATTATTTTGGTTATTATGGGTTTCTTGCAATACCACACAAATTTGAAAATCAGTTTGTCAATTTCTGTAACAACAGTAAAAAAAAGTCCAGCATTGATCTGTAGATCAATTTGGGGAGTATTGATATCTTAATAATATTAGCTATTACAACACATGAATATGGGATATCTTTCCATTTATTTAGTTTTATGGTTTTCATGTATGTCTTGCATTTCCTTTAGATTTATTGCTAAATATTTTTCTGTCCAATGTTATTGTAAATTGAAATGTTTTCATAATTTTAACTGTTCATTACCAGTGTACAGATATACAATTTATTTTTGTATATTAATTAATTAATTTATTTATTTATTTTTTGCGGTACTAGGGGTTGAACCCAGGGCCTTGTGATCCTCCTGGCTCCACCTTCCAAGCCACTAGGATTACAGGCCTGTGCCACCACACCCAGCTGTGTATATTAATCTTATATCCTATAATCTTGAAGTTATTACTGCCAATAGTTTTTATTGTTTTTTATTTAGGGTTTCTATTATAAAAATCACACCATCTGCAGAATGAAAGAGGTTTATTTCTTTCTTTCTAATCTATATGTCTTTTATTTCTTTTACTTCCCTAATTAACCTGGGTAGAACTTGTAGTACAATGTTAAGTTGGAATGGGAAGATTAGATATCCTTCCTTGCTCCTGAACTTAGGGAAAAAGAATTCAGTCTATCACTAGTATGTGCGTTTTAGAAATTCCTTTTGTCAAGTTGAGGAAATTCCCTTCTACACTTACCTTTTTAATTTTTTAATCATAAAACACTTGTTGTTGTTGTTGTTGTTAGGTGCCTTCGAGTCGGTATCCGACTCATAGCGACCCTCTGTACAACAGGGGAAACACTATTGTTAGTGCTTCTCTGCTGTTCACAGGGTTTTCAATGGCAGATTGATTTTTGGGAGGGGGTTGCCAGGTCCTTCTCCCAAGCCTACAGCTTCCGGTGTTCCCAGGCGGTCTCCCATCCAGGTACTAACCAGGCCTGACCCTGCTTAGCTTCCGAGATCTGACGGGATCGGATGCCACAGGGCTACTAGCTCAGTTGGTAGAGCGCTGCGCTGCAGTCTCTGAGGTCCCGAGTTCAATTCTCAGCACCGCAAAAATGGGAGAACGACCTGGCAATCCACTCCCAAAGTAATCCCGAAACAGCCATTGAAAACCCTATGAGGGTCACTATGAGTCAGATACCGACTCGACGGCACCTAACAACAACATAAAACACTATCCATATCATAATAGTGTTTATATAATGTTAAGCAATCCCTGCATTCTTAGGATAAACAACTTGATCTTGGCATAAAAGATGTATCAAAAAATACAGTAAATGCTTAAATTTTTAAAAATTACAGTAAAGGATACAATGCCATTAATCTTCCTCCAAATACTCCCCTGGCTTCAAACACACCTATTCCATTATTCTTGCCACTTTCTGAAGCAGCTCTGGAAGTTCTTTTTTGTGAGTATTTTTAATTGAGCTGTGGTGGCTGCCTTGACCTGAATCAACTGAAAACATTTACCTCTCGTAGTCATTTTGACTTTAAGGAAGAGCCAGAAATCACATAGTGCCATATCCAGTCAATAAGGTGGATGAGGACATACCGCAACACTTGATAGAAATTGCCATCCCAGAAGCAATGTGATACACAGCCTTGTTATGATGGAGGATGAAACCATCTCTAAACACATCATTTCTTAAACTCAGAAAACTCTTAAACACTTAAAATACTCGGAGTTTACCATAGTGATCATGGTACAAACTCAGCTCACACAATGCCATCAAGGTCAAAAAACACAGTTAACATCACCTTGATGTTGGCTCTTGATGGATGGGCTTTTTTCACTTGAGGAGAACTGAGTGATTTCCATTGAGAATTCTGAACTTTGGTCTCAGGATCACAACAATAGTTCAAAGTTGTCACACACTGTTACTAAGATTTGGTGTACCATTTCCTGTATTAAAGATCCCTGCCTTTCCATTGGATGGCACTCAGATGCAGCATTTACTGTGGTTTTTTTAAAATCACACCTTATATTATCATTTTTATTCACTGTTGTATTCTGTTTTCTAACAAATTGATTGTTTATATTTTAAACATTTACTTCTATATTGACATGTAAAATGGGCCTGTAATTTTCATCTCTTGTTTATTTCTGCCTGCTTTTGGAATCAAGGAGTGGAATTGAAAAAGTATTTCCTTTTATTCTTTTATCTTGTGGAAGTGTATTTTTAATTACACTGTAGTAAAATTTACCTGTAAAATTTCCTCAGGTTATTTCCTATCTCAAAGCATTTTCACTGTCACTGTTTCAATTTATTAAATAAAAAGTAGATTCTTGTTCCTAAATCAGTTTTAGTAAATTGTATTTTCCCAGAAATCTGTAATTTCATGTTTTTAAATTGACTGGAATAAAGTTGTACATAGTATTTTTATTACCTCTTTAATATTTCTTGTATCTGTAGGTACGGACAATTTTGAATTAATATTATTTAGCTTCTCTCCATGATTCTTTATCTTATCAGTGGTATCTTAGTATATTTGGGTTTGCACATAAACAGAAAATATAGCTTTGGAGGCTAGAAATTCCCACACCAGATTGTAGCAGATTCAATGTTTGGTGAGAGCCTACTTCGCAGATCATAGGCAATCATTTCCTTTTCCTGTGTGCTCACATGATAGAAGAGGCAAAGGATCTGTCCAGGATCTCCTTTATTAGGGCAATAATCTCAATCATGATTGTTCCCCCTCAGGACAAAATCCTCTCCCAAAAGCTCACCTTTAAATAAGATTTCAATACGTAATTTTTTTGAGACAGAGTCTTGCTATGCAACCCAAGCTGGGATGAAACTCATGAAACTCCCGCCTTTGCCACCAAAGGGCTGGGATTATAGGTAAGCACCACCATGCCTAGTTCAGTTTATGAATTTTTAAAGGATACCAATATTTAGTCCATAGCAAGTAAGTTTTCTACTTTGTTAGCCTTTTCAAAGAACAACCTTTTTGTGTTATAATATATGTATATCAGAAGAAAGAATATACTGAAATAGATAACTGAAGATAATCTAATAATGATTTATAAAGCCTTGGGAAGGATTAAAGAAACAAACAAGGGATGATAAAAGACCCAGATATTTGAAAATCCCTTACCAAATTTCAGTCCATAAGGTCATACTTTGGATCTTGAATGTCCCCCAAAGGTTCATGTATTATACTTAGTCCTCAGCATGGTGCTATTGGGAGGTGGTGATATCTTTAAAAAGTAAGGCCTAGTGGAAGGATTTAGGTCATTGGTGGCATGCCCTCAAAGGGGATCGTAGGACAATGAACTCTTCCTCTCTTTTACTTTACCACAAGGTGAATGTTTGCTGTGTAACACCCTCATTCCATGATGTGCTGCCTACTCCCTCCTCACCAGAAGCCTAAAAGCAATAGGTTCAGCCCAACATGGACTGAAACCTTCAAAACCATGAGCCAAAATAAACCTTTGCCCTTTTTAAGTTTATTATCTCAGGTATTTGTTACAATAATGGAAAGCTGACTGACATAAAGTTCAAGAGAGAGTGCTGGTTACAACACAGAGAGAGGTACAGCCTTTGGTAGAAGTTATAGCCTAGGCAAAAGAAAGGAGTTACTGCCCCAAGCCATTCCTCTAAGGACACACACAGGAAATTAAATTCCCCAACTCTCCTGCCATTAATAATCTCAGTTGGTAGAGTGCTGTGCTACACTCTTTGAGGCCCTAAATTCAATCCCCAGCACTGCAAATGTAGGGAAAGGATGTGGCAACCCACACCCAAAACAATCCTGAAAGAGTCAGCCATTGAAAACCCTATGAGGGTCACTATGATTTGGACCTGACTCAACAGCATCGAACAACAACAACAAATAACTGTTCCTTTTGGTAGAATCCCAAGGAAATCCAGAAGGCAAAAAGTTTTAATTATGCTGACTGTCGACATAGTTCCAGGATACAGAGAGGGATGAAGAATGCTAAAAGTGAATCTTGAAGGACCAATGAAAAATAGCCAGCACATCAGTCCTTGAAACTTCATCTGTATTTTCTATTTCATTTATTTCTTCCATATCTTTACTGTCTTTTTATCTCCATTCCTTAGTCCACGGCTATTGGAAATTAAATTTTTAGCTTGACATTTTACAGATTACCCATGTTGGGCACTGTACCCATAATTTATTTCATCAATCATCTTCAGTTTAGCATTTAGAATGTCTCAGTTTTATAGATAGCTTTGTGATGACATCTTTGTGCAAAGAACTTTACATATATCTTTAATAAAGAGATATATTTACATAAAGTATGAATGCCATATTAAAATATATATTGAAATATATTGGCAAATTATCTCTCAGATATCTCTCAGTTGACACATCCATCTTCAGTATATGACAGTATCCTTATTCCTATAATCTTGATACAACTATTACCTTTTTTAAAATCTTTGCTGAGTAAACACAAAATGGGTATTACAAAAGTCACATTTTTAATGACTAGCAAGAAATAAAAAATGTGCTTGTTAGCCATTTATATTGCTTCTTTCCTTATTTGCCTCCAAAGCCTTTCTTATGTTTCAGAATGCTATAATTCTTCTTAATAATTTTTTAATGATTAAGACTAATGACTTAGTTTTCTGGTTGTATATGTACAGTTAGATTTTTTGTTTGTGACATAACAGAAATTTTAAATTTTAATGTAATAAAACATGAAAATAATCTATATGATTTTTCTCCTTGATGGTATACTTATAAATTTCTTTCATACCCAAGATTTTAAAATATTCATCTATATTTTTGGAGCATTCATGATTTCATTTCCTACATTTTATTATTTAATCCTCCTCAAATATAGTATATTGTATCATGTGAAATTAAGAACTAATTTCAATATATCCTAAATGATTAGCTGCTTGTTTCAACATCATTTATTAAATAATCTTTTTAGGAATAGCTATGTAGCTCAGTGGTTAAGAGCTTGCCTAGCATGCACAAGGTAGTGAATTTGATCCTTCTACAAAGAAGACTATATTTACCATCTCTAGCTTTGCATATTTGTATAGAATTTCTATTTTATTTTCTTTATCTTTCATTTATTCCTTGCCAGTGAAGATATTTATAATTATATTTTCCCAAATTCTGTCAGTTGCAACAATATAGATGCACCTGGAAGACATGTCAAATGAAATAAGCCAGGCACAGAAAGAGAAAAATTGCATGCTCTCATTTATGTGTTGAATCTAAAGCAATTGAACTCATAAAAGCAGAGAGTAGAATGGTGGTCACCAGAGGCTAGAGGAGGGGAGGTGAAGGAAGGAGGACATGTTGGTCAAAGAGCAGAAAGCTGTAGTTGGAGAAGATGATTAAATGCTAATTATTTAAGGTGATAGATAGGTTAATTAGCTTGATTCAATTATTATACAATATAAATGTATCATAACATCATTGAGCACTTATTTTATTTTTAATATGATAATAGTGTTAAAGGTAATTTTTTATAATAAATATCAAAAAAAGCTATATCTCTGCTAGCCTTTGCATCCAGCATCAACCTATCACTGATACTCTTTACCTTGGTTGTGATATTTAATCTTGATGTCAACTTGATTGGATTAAGAAATGCCTAGGAGATTAGTATAGCACACTTCTGGATGTGGGCACATTCCAGTGAGAATTAGTTCATGGGGGCTCTGTCCCTTAATGAATTCATAATCTGATAGCATTATTGGGAGGTGGTGAAAAGTAGGATGTGGGGCCTACTGTGAGGAAGTAAGTCACTGGCGGTGTGTCTTTGAGGGCTACAGTGCCCTGGCCCCTTCCTCTACTCCCTCTCTCTACTCCTGTTTATACTTCCTATCTGAGGCGAATAGCCTCTGCCCCACACTTCTGCTGCTATGATGCTCTGTCTTATCACAGGCCCAGAAACAATGGGTCCAGCTCTGATGGAATGAAACCATAATGCAAAATAAATCTTTCCTCCTTTTTTACTTTCAGGTATTTTGGGCACAGCTATGAAAAAGTTACTAAAACACTATTGCTTCTTCTTTCAAGGTACAGATTTTGAAGCCATTATTTTTTAGAAATCAGTTTCACTATAATTAAAATATAAGTCAGAGTGCAACCTTATCTATCAATACACATTTTTAAAACACAGGAAGAGTGTTTTCACAGTTCCCTAATTTTCACTGTATTTCACCATTAACTCAACATTGTGTAGACTGTAGAGATTCTTGAAGCCAGTGTAGAAGCTCCCGCTAAGGAAATTCACCATAACAGAGTTTTCAGCTTTCTACTTGGGATGCTCATCTGTTGCTAAGGCACTCTCATTCATTGCGGGAAGGTTGCCACTGTTGGTCTTGGTTTTTAATTGGGATGCTTAATTTCTATTTCCTTTCCTGCATTCTAACAAATTTTGTAGCACTGGGCATTATTTGCACTTCTTTTTCCCCTGGTTTTCCATAACAACCTGGCTCCAGTGTTTGAGAACCAGCTCCAAGATGTGGTGAGACTGAAGAAAAAAGGCAGATTCAAGATTGCACAGAGTACAATTTAATGGGGAATTACTGGCAGAAGTGTTGTTCTGGGCATCAGGGAAGGCCAGGTGGATCACCATGATTTGGATCAGGAGTAGGGGTGTATACAATGGTCAAGACAGAAGTGATTTCATTCAAGCCAGCATGAATCTGGTTTATTTCAAGCTAAAATCAAAGATCTCAGGTATATTCCTGAGGCTGAGGACACCAGGGCCTTGCTGTAAAGCTCTTCATGCCACTCTAATGGTTTTATTTATTTATAGTATGTTGGGAAACTATGAAAGGAAAAGCAGCCAGGGTTACCAGGGGCAATCATGATGGTTAAGATTCAGGATAGCTACAGATAGCTGAGTATGGTGATGTTGTTTTTGTTGTTGGGTGCCATTGAGTTGGTATCCGGCTCATAGTGACCCTACTTACAACAACAGAACACTGTTGTTAGTGCTTCTCTGTTATTTATAGGGTTTTCAATGGCTGATTGTTTTTTGGGAGTGGGTTGCTGGGTCCTTCTCCCAAGCCTACAGCACTCGGTGTTCCCAGGCCATCTCCCATCCAAGTACTAGCCCAGCTTAGCTTCCAAGGTCTGACAGGATCAGATGCCACAGTGGTACAGCTGCAGGCTGAGTATGGTGATACATTCCCTATAATCCCAGCCCTGGAGAGGCTGGGGAAGAAGAGTTAAAAGTTCAAGACCAGTCTAGGCTACATAGTAAGTTCAAAGCCAGTCTGGGCTGAGTAGTGAGACCTGTCTCAATAAAAAGGGAGGTGGGCGGGGATTGCAGTCAGATCAAGCCCAATCTGTATACCCAGAATTATTTCCAATCATATGCAACATCAACTCCTTTAATTCAGTTGTGAGTGTGACATCACATTCTTTGAAAATCCTTTAGTTTCAAGATTTCCTTTGATCAATTATTTTAGTACTTCCTCACTAACCTTATGAAAATCAACCCACTGAGCCTTTAGTGACATTTTTATAATTAAGTCCCCATATATAATTACTATAAGGCATGTTACCAGAAAATATGTAGCCAGAAAAATGTCACTAAATTTTTCTCCTTGATGTTGCATGAAAATAAGAATAAAATATTTCCTAGGATAAATGTGGAGCTGGGATTTAGCTTAGTTGGTACAGCACCGCTCTGCAGTCTCTGACGTCCTGGGTTCAATTCCCAGCACCACAAAAATGGGACCAAGGCATGGCAATCCACTCCCAGGACAATCATGAAACAACCAGCTGTTGAAAACCCCATGAATGTCTCTATGAGTCAGGCATGACAACTAACAACAACAGAATAAATGTAATTCAGAGTCTTGTTCTGCATTCTGTTGAGAAATATAAATCTGATTCTTGATCCACTCTCCCTCTTTAAGTTTTATAAAATTCTCTTTTGTCTTTGAAATTCTTAAATTCCTTTTTCATGTGTTTAATTGTGATGAAATCTCCCCACTTTTTATGTCCCCTTTGGTACCCTTTTATCCTGAGTTTTTATCTTTAACTAGGTACAATTTGTAGTCATTAACACATTAACTGTTTCATTCCTTCTGTTCGTTTTTCCATCTTCTTGGACTCTAATCATACAGATAATTACTCTTTTATTTTGATGTGCCATATTGTTCTGCTTTACTTTGCTTTTAACATTCCTACCTCTGTACTGCTTCCTCATACTATCTGAGAGAGTTCATTGAACTGACTTTCCAATTCCTGAATTTACCATCAGCTGAATGCATTCTGTTCCTTCATCCAATAGTTGAATACCTTATTTTATCTAGTTTAAATACATATTTCAGAAGCCAAAAAGGAACTAGACCTTTCTTTATTCCAACTAGACAGTCTCACCCAGGACTTGACTCTAAGGGACACATTCTCAGAGGCAGTGGCAGTATGAAGAACACAATACTGGCAGCTAAAATGTGAGGGGGGCGGGGCATTAGTTCCTATAGTATGACTTGCTCTAGTCTCAGTTGTTTAAACCCTTTTGGTTCTCATTCTAAGACTGATTCTCCAGACTTCCTATTGATTCTATAAGAAAGCCAGTATGCCCTTCCAATAAATTTATTTTCTCCCCAAGTCCTATGAAGTGAATTACATTTCTCAAAAATGATACACTGGTGACAGAAGTCAGTATAAGAGAAGTGCAGGAGAAATGAAGCATTAATTTCTTCCTTCTTCATAGCTAGAAATCTGCAGACAGTGTACAAGTCATGATTCAAAAACGTAGAGTTGAAAACATTAAATTCATAAAATCAATGACCATAAGAATGGCAAGTGAAATAAAACTAATCAAATTTAGGAGAAAAACAGATTTAGAATGAAGTGAGATAATACCCAACCCTTGATGAATGGGATTCAGAAGCTACCGTTCAATGGTGATAAACCAAGTAACAGAAGTAAAATCTTATTATTTAATAAA
Organism: Pedetes capensis; assembly: GCA_007922755.1. Taxonomy (NCBI): domain Eukaryota; kingdom Metazoa; phylum Chordata; class Mammalia; order Rodentia; family Pedetidae; genus Pedetes; species Pedetes capensis. The sequence goes on from VMDO01015632.1 coordinate 19,730, forward strand.
CCACCTGAAGACTAAAACAAAGTGGGATCAATAACTGAGTGAAGTGAAAAAATGTTGCTATTTATTTTCTTCCTTTCTGTACTGTTAGAGTCATTTTTATCCATGCTCACATGTCACATTTTTACCATTTCAAATCTCTAGACTACACCATCAAGGCATAGCATGTAATTGAAAGGAAGGCTATTAATACACACACACATGAGTGCATGCACACACGTGCACATGGACCCAGGTGCAACTCTGAGAATGCAAACTATAAAAGATTTGATTACATAGGAATCAATTCAAGAGTACAAATTTGCCTCCAGATTTGTTTCTTCATTAAAACACAAAGCAGCCTCACATCTGTCATAAACTAAATCATTTACAAAAGAAGGAAATCAAATCCCCAAAGGTGCCAGGGAAAATGTAAGCTTTTTTACAGTTTTATTGAAGTAGAACTGAAATATTAAAAACTGTACATATTTACGGTGTATAACATGAGATTTTGATATATGTACACATTGTGAAGAGATTACCACAATGAAGTAAATGAACATATTCATCAATTCACATCCATCCATATCCCACCCATACTCAGAACATTTAAGAACTACTATCTTAGCAAATTTCAAGTGTGTAATAGAGTATTATTAACTACAGTCACTATGTTGTACATGAGATCTCCAGAACTTATTTACCCTAAGTGACACTTCATGGCCTTTGTTAAACATTTCCCTGTTTTCCCAACCTTCCCATCCCCTAGCAACCACCATCCTACTGTCTGCTTCTAGGAGGTCAATTTTCAAATTCCACATATCAGTGAGAGCATGCAGAATTTGTCTTTCTGTGCCTAGCCTATTTTGCTTAGCATAATATCCTCCAGGTACATCCTTGTTCTCACAAATGACAGGATTTCCTTCCTTTTTTAAGTTGAGTAATGTCCATTACAGAAGAAAGACCCAGCAGCCCTTACCCCAATTTGTTGTTGTTATTGTTAGGTGCTGTCGAGTCGGTATCCAACTCATAGCAACCCTCATAGGGTTTTCAATGGCTGACTGTTTCGGGATTGTCTTGGGAGTGGATTGCCAGGCCCCTTCTCCCATTTTTTGTGGTGCTGGAAATTGAATTCAGGACCTCAGAGACTGCAGTGCAGTGCTCTACCAACTGAGCTAAATCCCAGCCCTCCTTACCCCAATTAGCCATTGAAAATCCTGTGAATAACAGAGAAGCACTGCCAGAAAGTGAGCCCCCTGGGATGGAAGGCATTCAAGAAACTACTGGGGAAATGTTGGCTCCTCAAAGTAGTGCCAGTCTTAATGATGGGAACAGAAACTCCTTTTGCTGATATGGCAGGATTGAAAATGAGAAGAAACATAGTGGCTTCAAAATTGGACTCAAACATAAAAAGATGACATCCATAGCACAGTGTTGTGTAATGTTTCATTCTCTTGTACATAGGGATGCTATGAGTCAGCTCCAACTTGACGGCACCCAACAACAACAATATCCATTATATATCTATATTACATTTTCTATATGCATTCATGCATTAGTGGACATTAGGATGATCCAAGATTTTGCTTTACTTGGTTCTACAATCAACACCCATGGAAGCAGCAGTTGAGAAATCAAAAGACACATTTCATTGGGAAAAGCTGTTCCAAAAGATCTCTTTCAAGCATTTAAAAGTAAAGATGCTACACTGAAGACAAATATGTGCCTGACTTATGCCATGGTATTTTCAGTCACATCATATACTTGTGGGCTGGGATTTAACTCAGTTGGTAGAGTGTTGCTCCACACTCTAAGGACCTAGGTTCAATCCCTAGCACACAAAAATGGGAGGAGGACATGGCAATGCACTCCCAAAGCAATCCTGAAACAATCAGCCATTTAAAACCCTATGAGATCTGCTATGAGTCAGACTTGACTCCACAGCACCTAACAACAACAACATATGCTTATTAAAGCTGGATGCTGAATAAGGGAGACAAAAGAAAAATTGATGTTTTTGAATTATGGTGCTGGAGGTAAATACTGAATATACCATGGACTGCCAAAAGAACCAACAGACCCATCCTAGAAGATGCACAACCAGAGTGCTACTTGGAAGCAAGGGATGGCTAGACTTTAGTAGAAATGTTATGGACATGTTATGGACATGTTATGAGGTGGGGCCAATCCCTGGAGAAGGACATCATATTTGGGAGAGTGCTGGGTCAACAACAACAACAAAAAAAGACCCTCAACTAGATGGATTGAAACAGTGACTGCAACAATGGGGCTTAAACATTAAAAAAGATCATGTGCATGGCACACTGTTGGGAGTGTTTTGTTCTGTTGTACATAGGGTCACTATGAGTTGGACCTGGCTCCACAGCACTTAACAACAACAGGTTGATTCCATATATTGGCCATTATGTCTCTAAGAAAAGAAAATCATAAATATTTTGATCTGTCATGATTTTGGATCTTAGCTCTCAGACATACCATCAATACCAAATCTGAAAAATTAGTTATTGTTTCATATGTTTAAAAAACTTATAAACTTAAGCATCTCACTTGCTAATCTTAGCATGATGTCTTACAAGTATGAAAATTATCTACTTAAAGTTTACTGGAAAGAGCACAAAATTTGGAGTCAAAACACTAGCACTGTTCCATCTATACCATTTACCAGCTGCTGGTCTTGAGCAAATCATTATACCAATTTTGTCACCTATAAAATGAGGCCATCTGGTGAAACCAGGCAGGCCACTACCTCGCTCACAACCTCAGTTTCCTAATATTTGACATGAAGAGGAGTTGTAAAACTATTTAGCACAGCTAATCAATCACTGAAGAATATTTACAAGGCACTTATCACAGGCTAGGCAGTTCTGCAGTCACCAAGGACACAGGAAAGAACAGAAAGAGACACAGCCTCTGCTGTCATGGATTTGACATTCCAAATGATTTCCATCCAATGCAAATACCTAGCACATTAAAACTCTGACTATGGCTATTGAGAGGCCAGAGTGGACAGTCAGGACAGCTAAATGACCAAGGACGAAAAGGCATGACCTCTTCATGAGCAAGATTCCTTTTTGTTGTTGTTGTTTGTTTTTTGTTTGTTTGTTTGTTTTGCATTACTTAGGGGTTAAATCCACTTTACAAATGCTCTACCAGCTGGGCTACACCCCCAGCCAATTTTTTATTTTCATTTTTTTATGGGTCTGGCTAAGTTATACAGGCTGCCTCTGACCTCAAACTCATGATCCTCCTGCCTCCTCCTCCCAAGTCACTGGGATTACAGGTGTGCACCACCCAGCCCAGCTTGAACAGGGTTCTTTGTGAGGGTAGAAGCAAGTTCCTTTCAGGCCCATTTTGTCCTATTCCAGGTCCAGGGCATTGGAACTTAATATAGATCATGGCAACCAACTTTTATCCTGGAAAGTAAGTCTACGGCTCAAAGAAACTTCCAGAATATAATGATGGTTTGTTTTGTTTTTCAGTTAGATAACTAGACTTAATACAATAAAAAAAATTTGATACTTTTTTAAAAGATTATTTAAAATGACTAACATTAAGGGATAGATGAAATTGCATAAAAATTAATAATTATATATTAATTATAATCTTTATTTTCTATAATAGGAAAACCAAAAACTGCTACTTTTAATGTAAAAAATGTATTATTTGCTATATAGAGACAGAATATGACACCTCTTCACCAAACATAAAGCCCCTGGCTTGATTTCAATAATACATTAAGTCATTTTGCATTGTTTTTATTCTATATTTCCTGTTGCCTATTCATTGAATTGGTACCAAATAAGAAAAATCTTAAAAGACATGAAAATTGATTCCTTTATAGACAGTTATCAAAAGAATGTCTCCAAAGGCTCTCCTGACCACATCTTTCTCCCCAGATCATCAGTCCCAGGATCTTCAAGCACACATTATCTTCCACAGGGATCTCTGACAAGTCTATTTCACCCTAGGAATCCCATAATCAATGTGACAGAATGAAAAGAAGGGTAGGCAGCCATGAGGGTCTCAGAGATTAAGACCGTGGGGAGATCAGCAGGAGAATATTTGAAGGTGATAGAGAGGGGGCTAGCTATGATATAAACCAAGCAAAGTATAGGGAAGCAGACCAAAGACTTCAGGGCACAGAGCCTGTGCCTGAGTCCCTCTCCTACCAGCTGTATGGACACGGATCTTCCTGTGGTGTCTATACAAAGAGACAACCAGCATCACAGAGGAAACAAGGAACACCATGAAAGGCAACCAACAACTTCCTGCAGTGAGATGAAGTATAGAACAATAGTGCCAGCTTGAAAGGAAGGATGAAATGCTACAGTTTCCTTGGGAAAGACTGTAGGACATGAAGCCAGTGCTGACTAAAGGTAGTAAATTGATTATAAAGTACCCCAGAAGGCACCAGAGACTCAAGCTTTAGGCCCTCTGCTTCAGCCACAAGGACACAGGGTGCTTGAAGGTGGTGATCTTCTTACAATAGCAGATACTGAAGAAAGTGGCCTTTTAGGAAAGTGGCCAATCAAAGGCCAGCCTGGCTTACCAGGACCCAGAGGACACTGAGAAAGTGAAACCCATGGTTTTTCTGACAAAAATGGAAGCAGGTTTAAAACCAACATCAGCACCCACTGCAAGAGAAACCAGCAGGCAGCCCGGCCCAAGACGATGAGATTACAGGAGGACCCCTTGACTCTTCTGTTCCATTCTCCAAAACTCCACACCATAAGGGCTCCATTTCTGTCCAGGCCAATGGGAAATTCAGCTATTGCTACAGGCATCAGCAGTCTTAGAGCAGCAGAGACCATGGTTGGGGATGAAAGCGTCTCACTGCTGTCCCGAGAAGGTTCCTGGCTCACTGCTGATGAATATGTAGGGCTCCTTCCCGAGGTCAGATTCCCTGATATGACACCACAGTCAGGGCAATTTTTCACACCACAAAAATCTGGATTTGGGTTTGCCCTTCTGAAACCTGCCCTCAAGCAGAAACTGAAAAGTTGTGATTAGGAACAGAGAGTTTAGAGGTTATGATGGTCCCCTCTGTGTTTGCATTTATACAAATGAACCCTGAGACTAGATTAAAAAGTTGGCAACACTATCAAAGATCCTGATCCTCCATCTCAAAGGTCATGGGCTAAAGTTCAGACATAAGTGGATAATGTAACAAGAACTCTCAAAAAGAAAGATCAAATCAAAACACCCTTAGGTTCTGCAGAGTGCCAGATATGAGCTCATATGCTGTTTAAAAAAAAAAAAAGAAGAAGAAAAGAAAAAAGAAGTTTTATTTTCATAAAAAGAACATTGAATGTGTAAGCATGAAAGCTGGATAAGCTTGAGATATAAAAAAAATCATCATCAAGGGGAGAAATAGAGAAAGTTTGGAGAAGGAAACAATCAGAGAGCAAAAACATATTTAAGTGCCAAACAATAAAGAAAAAGGTCAAATTGAGGAGTCATTTTTTTTTGCAACCGTTGTCTTTGAAGCCATCTCCCCCTTGTGGCCAACTATCCACACACACTTCCCTTAGCACGTATCACATGTATATTTCAGGGAAAGGAGATGAACTCAAAGAATTTTAAAAAGCCTAGCACAATTATCAAGACGTTTAATAAAAGTGCTTCATTTATTGCCCTTCAGGTGCCAACCTTGCTTAGACTACAATACAAATATGTGTGTAGTAAGCTGAATTCTAAGATGGCTCATAAGATTCCCATCTCCTAGTGTACAAGTTCTGAACAACCCTTGGGCATGGGTAGGACTGTGAAGAAGATGTCACTTCTGTGATTAAGCAAAAGGGAAAAGTTTCTGCAGATATAATTAAGGTTCCACATAAGTCAATTTTGAGTTCACCTAAAGGGAGACTATCCTGGGTGGACCTGAGTTGGTCAACTGAAATCTCTGAAAGAAGGACTGGGCCTTTCCTATTACTTTTTTCTTCTTTCCTGAGAAGAGAGATCCTCCTGTTGACCTTGAAGAATCTAGCTGCCATGTTGCAAGAAGGTCCATGGCAGGAAACTTTGGGAGGCCTCAGGCTTCTGGGAATAGCTACCAGATGACATTTAGCAAAGAATGGGGACGTTGGTCCGACAACCACAAGGAACTGAATTCTGCCAACAACAGTGTGAACATGGAGGAAGACTCCAGACTCCAAACTCCAAAAAGGAATGCCTGCTGAACATAATGATTTCAGCTTGTGACACCTTGAACGGAGAGCCCAATTAAGCTGTGCTCAAACTCTGATCCATTGAAACTACTGCATAATAAATGTACAGTCTTAAGCTGCATGGTTTGTGTTGCTACACTGCAAACAGAAAACTAGTACAGTGTTCAAACCAAGAGGAAATGTGGAGAAAGAGTAATGGGATTAGAAAGTAGGAAGACCCCAAGCTACTTTCTTAAGAAAGCAGCCTGGGAGCCAGGCGCAGTGGCGCATGCCTGTAATCCCAGCGGCTCAGGAGGCAGAGGCAGGAGGATCGCAAGTTTGAGACCAGAGGTAGTCTCCATAACTTAGCGAGACCCTGTCTCAAAAAGTAAAAAAAAAAAAAAAAATGGGCTGGGGGTGCAGCTCAGTGGTCCAGCACTTGCAAAGCATGCAGGCACGAGGCCCTGAGTTCAACCCCCAGTACCACAAAAAAGAAAAAAAAAAAAAAAGAAGGCAGCCTGGGTGTGCTTTGACCCTTGAATCTGGCTCAAGTACCATCTTGGACTTTCTAAAAAGCTGCAGGCCGGTGCCCCCTTTAGGCTTTAGCTGCTCTACTAATAACATAATAGAATTGCTAGACTAGATTTCCATTCCTTCTAAAAGATTTGCAGATAACTTCTCATGTGCCAAGCTACAATGTGCTAGGCACAAAGGACACCACAGTGTATGATGCACAGTCCCTGCCTCCAGGAGGTGGACATTCTGCATCATCTCCACACAGCTCCAAGACCCAGCCCACAAAAATTGTGACTGCAGGCTGTAGAGAGGGAGAAGAGCAGGTCACAGTCTCCTATTGGCCAGAAAACCTGGAGGCAGGTTGAACCTGTCCAAAAGCAATGTTTCTTTGGCAAATTTTTGATGGAAATATGAACATTTCTCACTCCTGACCTGGTCCACTCTGGCCAAGACAGTGGGACTTCCTACAGAGAGAGCAATTTATTTAATTTCACTAAGAAAAATGCTTGCCTAGAAAATATCCAGCAATTAATGTACTAATACATCTTTTTAAAACATATACATTTTTGAAATTAGCTATTTTCTACTTTTTCTTATCAGGGAGACACAGTCAATGTATTGACAAAGAAAACTTCATGATCTGCAGAAATTTAGAAAAACGTGACACCTTCTATGCAAAATATAAAAACTTAGTTTTGCCTTCTGGAGTTATGAAAACAATTCACTTTGCACTGCTTACAGAGCAATTAGCTGTGGCCTTCATCCTACTTTTAATGTTATTTTCTTATTTTGTTTAAAAATCAAAAAAGAAATGAGAACAGAATAAAAAGTTTAATTAATTTAGTAAAAATCTCAATTAATTTTACTGTTACTAATTATCCAGTTAAGGGCCTGAATCGAACTATTTCCCATGTTGTGGCCTTAGACTCTCCAAGAGCACACCATCTTCCACAGAACTCTCTGACAATTCTGGTTTCTCATGACATCTGAGGTGGGATGGAGAGAAGTGTAGAGAACCCAGAGCATGGCAGAGATGGAGACAGTGGTATGGAGACGATGGAAAGGAGTTAGCCAAGGCATAACCCATGTCAGGGCTGCAATTTAGCTCAGTTGATAGAGCACTGCGCTGCAGTCTCTGAGGTCCCAAGTTCAATTCCCAGCACCGCAAAATGGGAGAAGGACGTGGCAACCCACTCCTGAGGCAATCCCAAAACAGTCAGCCATTGAAAACCCTATGAGGGTCGCTATGATTCGGACTCAACTTGACGGCACCTAACAACAACCACCACCCACGTCAGGGGGAAACTTGCCAGCAGCAGCAATACCTTGGCTTGAGTGCCCTCCTGAAAACCGTGTGCTGCTTTATCTTCTGTGATGTCTGTACAAAAGAAAACCAGGAGGAAAAAGTCCAGCAAGACGTCTGACTAGAGGCACTGGCACCTTACCATCACCACAAAGAAGGATCGAAAATAAACAATTGACAGATGCCATTTAGGGGGATAGCACTGGAATTCTGCACAGATGAAACAGAGATTGTGGAATATGAGACTCCAGATGGCCTGGGAAAAAAGCAAATGAAGGGCCTTGCACCAGTTGTCCCACTGCCCTGCTCTAGACCAGTCTGGTCTGAAAAAGTCTTTCTATGATAAGGACAAAATAGAAGTCCCCCAAAAGCCCACATTGGTACCATGGACACCAAAAGTTTGGCTGCTGGGCCCATGCCTAGCTGGGGAATTGTAAATACACACAGTTTCCACTTTCAGAGATAAAGCCCCCCAAGGCTATTGCTGCCTGGCATAATTTTGCAACCAAACCCAACCAGACCCCACTACTGATGCAGTGTGCCCTCAGCCATTGCAGTGGCGCTACCGTCTCACAGCCTGCAGACACTGACAGGTGCATTCTGCACAGAGAGATGCCCTGTCCGCACTGCCACCAGATCTTCACTTCACCCACTCAAGCACACCAGAGAGACCTCAGCTCCTGTTAGTCCCCAGAGACTAGCCTTGCTACCACTCATGTCAACATAGGTGCTGTGCCACGCCTGCTCAGCACGCTGGAGTGGTCCCTTATATTTTATTTATTTATTTACTTATTTATTTACTTCCTTACTTATTTACTTATTTTATTTATTTTTGTGGTATTGGTGGGATGAATCCATGGCCTTGCACATGCTAGGCAAGTGCTCTGTGACTGACCTGCACCCCAGCCCCTTTTTGTACTTTTTTTGGGGGGGGGGGGCGGTACTGGGGGTTGAACCCAGGGCCTCATACTTGCATGCTCTGCAAGTGCTGGACCACTGAGCTGCAACCCAAGCCCATATTTTCTACTTTTTGGGACAGGGTCTCACTAAATTACGCAGATTGCCTCTGGTCTCAAACTTACGATCCTCCTGCCTCTGCCTCCTGAGTCGCTGGGATTATAGGAGTGTACCACCACACCCGGCTCCTTTTTGTACTTTTTGAGGTAGGGCCTGGCTAAGTTTCACAGTCTGCCTCAGGCCTCAAATTGATGATCCTCCTGCCTCAGCATCCTGAGTCTTTAGGATTACAGGGCATCACAGTACCTGGCATCTCTTACTTTTTTTTTTTTTTTTTTTACTCATTCTCCAAAACTCCTACACCAGAAGGATTTCACTTCCTATCAGGCTGCTGAGAAATTCAGCCACTGTGATCAGCATCAGCAGCCCCAGGGCAGAAGTCACCTTGGCTTGGGAAGGGATATCTCACACCATCCCAGGACTGGCACAGTAGAACATCTCACTTCTCAGATTCGGTCACTGCTCTCTGGAAACCCATTCTCTGGCAAAGCTGTTACAGTGGTGGGCAGATGAAATGGTCTTGAAGGTAGCACTTGCATCTACCCAAAGCTGGCCTGGGATCTGAAGTCAGGTGCAGAGCCACAGTGACAGAATGACCTTCCAAAGGAAGGAATCAAAATCCAGGGACCGTAGAACAGTCTCCTAAAATCCCATTTCTACCCTATCTAACCCCACGAACTCAATATGGCACTCAGAGAATGTAAGCAATGTTAAGTGCAAGGAACCCCGTGTTACAAAAAGAGAAAGTACAACATTTATCAATTATCTGACAAATACCTGAGAAGTGACCAACGTGTGCTAAGCCCCTGTTCCAGTCTCTGGGGCTGTATGAAGGAAGCAAGCCCTGTTCTCACAGCCCTTAGGGGCAAATACTTGACAGTTTTAACATGTTTATAACTTGAACATGTAAACACAGAGCTGTATTTATGCATACACAAAGGCCTACTTACAATGACAAGGAGAACAAAGGAAAGGACACAGTGAGAAAACAAGAAAAAACAAGCTTAAGACAGGATAAATATTAACTGCTGACTAATAAGTTCTAGAAGTCAAGCAGGAGAGAAATCAGTGAACCACAGCTGATACTTCATTTCTACACAGAAGTGATCGGTACATCAGCTCCCAAACTAAGGGTTATCATTCAGGAGCCTAAAGGGAGAGTTAGCCTCAAACTTTCTAGTTTATTAGAGCAACCATTTGGTTTTCACTTTGATGTAACAGAAATGTATCTACCACAATACTACCACACTTCTTTTTACCAAAGTCCCTTCTATTCATACCCCTACACTCCACTGCTCGAGCCCTCATACTGCCTGACCAAAAAAGGGAAAAAAAGGAAATCCAATGAAAGATTAAGTAGAGAAGCCAGCACAGTGGCGCATGCCTGTAATTCTGATGACTCGGGAGGCAGAGGCAGGAGGATCGCAAGTTCAAGACCAGAGGCAGTCTGCATAATTTAGTGAGACCCTCTCTCAAAAAAGTAAAAACAAAAATGGGCCGAGGATGCAGCTCAGTGGTACAGCACTTGCAAAGCATGCACATGTGAGGCCTTGGGTTCAACCCCCAGTACCGCAACAAAAAAAAAAAAGAAAGAAAAGAAAGAAAGATCAAGTGGAATATAAGCATCAGAAGAGACCCTCAGAAGAGCAAATTATGGCTTTATACTTGTTATCAACAGAGCAATTTCTTCTCCGTAGAAAAAGAATACTGACAGGAAAATAACAAAGAACAAACACTTCAAAAAATCAAACTCTTACACCTAAAGAATGCCTCCGTAATCTGCTGGATTAAGTAAAACTTCATCCTCTGTTCTACATCTGACCTATCTTGGCCCCTCTTCCAGCATTTTGCATTCCTGTACTCAGGCAGCTTTTTTAATGGCTTCCTAGAATCGTTCCTATCTTGCCACTAGATAGCAGAGAGGCAACTCTTCTACAGCAGCTGTTAACCTGAGTGAATTCTCTAAATGAGCTGTATTAGTCTACATGTCAGAAACAGAGCAGATCAAGCACATTATTTGTAAGCATAGTGACAAGAACAGAAATTGTAAATATACAAATAGTTACAGTCTTTCTAGCTTCTTCCCCAATACCCTAGGAAGAGGAGGAGTTCTTGCTCACTACTCAGTACTTTTTCCTTGGTAGGGGAATTAAGGCATTTGTGGGGAAGAGTAAGCCCCAAATTACATTGTTTATGATTCTGGGTACAGCGAAGATAACAGTGCTTGAGAAAGAATAGGCAGTGGTGCTCAGGGATACAGAAAGTACATATAGGCACATCAGTGAGGAGACTTTGCAGATGAGAGAATGGGAGCTATTTTGTCTTCTTCTGTGAGTATGAAAATTTGGGGAAGGTGGTAAGTATAGCAAATAAAATTTTTAGAGTTCTCTATAAAGTGGAGCTTAACTTTCTTCTGGCTAAGTTTGGACTGGACATGTTGTTAGGTGTCATTGAGTCGAGTCCAACTCATAGTGACCCTATGTACAACACAACAAAACACTCCCTGACACTGTGCTATGCACACAATCATTTTTATACTTAAGTCCCATTGCTGCAGCCACTATGTCAATCCATCTAGTTGAGGTTGAGGGTCTTTCTTTTTTTTGTTGACCTGCCACTCTCCCGATGTCCTTCTTCAGAGATTGGTCCCTACTGACAACATATCCAAAATATGTAAGATATAGTCTAGCCATCCTTGCTTCCAATGAGCACTCTGGTTGCACTTCTTCAAGGATTCATCTGTTGGTTCTTTTGGCAGTCCATGGTATATTCAATATTCATCTCCAACTTCATAATTCAAAATCATCAATTCTACTCCCGTCTCCCTTACTGAATATACAGCTTTCAAAACCATATAATGCAACTGAAAATACATGGCATGAATCAGGCACACATTTGTCTTCAATGTGACATCTTTACTTTTCAACACTTTAAAGAGGTCTTTTGCAACAGCTTTTCCCAATGCAATGTGTCTTTTGAGTTTTTAAATGCTGCTTCTGAGGTGTTGATTGTAGAACCAAGTAAAGAAAAATCTTGGACAATCTCAATCTTTTCTCTATTTATCATGAAGTTGCTTACTGACCCAGTTGTCAGGATTTTTGTTTTCTTGATGTTGAGACACAATCCATATTGAAGGATGTGTTCTTTGATCTTTATCAATAAATATTGCAAATCCTCTTAACTTTCAGCAAGCAAAGTTCTGTCGTCTGTATAATGTAGGTTGTTAATGAGTCTTCCTCCAATCCTGATGCCATGCTCTTCTTCAAAGTCCAGCTTCTCATACAAGAGGATAAGGGGGAACCTATATGAATAATGTACAACAAAATGCATATATGGAAATGTCACAATGAAAAGCATGTCAATGAATCACTTTAAGGTGTATATTCAAAATTTCCAATAAAAAAGTACAACAAACAAACAACAACAACAACAAAGTCCAGCTTCTCAGATTATTTCCTCAGTATAGAGATTGAAGAGGTACAGTGAAAGGGTAGAGCCCTGACACATACTCTTCCTGACTTTAAACCAAGCAATGTTTCCTTGTTTTGTTCAAATGACTGCCTCCTGGTCTATGTACAGATTCCTCATGAGTGCAGTTAAGTGCTCTGGTATTCCCATTCTTTGTAGTGTTACCTAAAATTTGTTATGGTCCACACAGTCAAAATGCCTTTGCATAGTCAATAAAACATGGACAGACATCTTTCTGGTATTATCTGCTTTCGGCTAATATACATATGACATCAGCAGTGATGTCCCTGGTTCCACAACCTCTTCTGAGTCCAGCCTGATTTTCCAATAGTCCGCTATTAATATACTGCTGCAGTTGTTTTTTAATGATCTTTAGCAAAATTTTATGTGTGAGACATATTAATGATATCATTGGATAATTTCCTCATTTGGTTGGATCCCCTAACTTGGGAATAAGCACAAATATGGATCTCTTCCAGGCAGTTGGTCAGGTAGCTGTTTTCCAAATCTCTTGGAATAAACAAATGAGTACCTTCAGCACTGCATATGTTTGTCGAAACATTTCAATTGGCATATTATTCCCAAAGAATAGAGTATGGAAAATAATAATTTTATAGTGGAGACACTTCAGAGACACCATTTAAACAAATGATTAAGATTAACATCACCAATGATACCAGGTACTTCCCCTCCATAGTACTCTTTTCCAAGGATCATCATCTCAGTCTAACTAGGAGAAAAAACATCAGATGTCCAAAATGCCAAAACAATAATCTTCCAAATTGTCAAGGTCATGAAAAACAAAGAAAGTCTAAGAAACCATCACCAACTAGAGAAGACCAAAGAGAAATGACAACTAAATGCAATGGTAATATTCTGGAAGAGAAAGTACATACATCCAAAAACTGGTAAAATCTGAATAAAGTATGTAGTGTAGTTAAATAGTAAGGTCTCAATTTCAATTTCTTAGCATTGACAACTGTATCTTCATTGCATAAGATATTAAAAGGGGAAATTAGATGAGGCAAATAATCAAATTCTTTATACTCTCTTTGTAACATTTCTATAAAAGTAAAAATAACTTTATTTTTTAAAAGTCAAATAAAACTTGGCTATGTATTAACTATTTGCATGAGAATTATATTTTTAGAAATTTGAAAACTTCTAGGCGTGGTGGCACATGCCTGTCATCCCAGCGATTCGGGAGCCAGAGGCAAGAGGACCACAAGTTTGAGACCAGAGGCACTCTGCATAATTTAGTGAGACCGGGTCTCAAAAAGTAAAAGTTTGGGGGCTGGGGGTGCAGCTCAGTGGTACAGCACTTGCAAAGCATGCAAGTGTAAGGCCCTAGGTTCAACCCCAGTACTGCAGAAAGAAAGAAAGAAAAAGAAAGAAAGAAAGAAAGAGAGAGAGAGAGAGAGAGAGAGAGAGAGAGAGAGAGAGAGAAAGGAAGGAAGGAAGGAAGGAAGGTAGGAAGGAAGGAAGGAAGAAAAGAAAGAAGAAAAGAAGGAAGGGAAATAGATGAAAATTGTCCTTTCCTATGGAGACTTAGAGGTCTGAGGTGTTCCCATAACATTGCAAGATCATGCTCAGGAAAGAGTTAAGCAACACAGAGAGCAGCCTGGGCTTTCTGGATGTCAGCACATCCAACGTAAAGCACCCACAGACTCATACCAGTAGCAGTCCTCAGTGGGACACGAACCTCATGACTAGCTTTGTTGTGTGTGTGTGTGTGTGGAGCCTTGCACGAGCAAGGCAAGCACTCTACCACTAGGCTACATCGCCAGCCCTTGACTAGCTTTCTGTTAGAGGAATTTAGAAATGGAGCACTCGTCACTGTGTATAGACAGGCAACATGTTTTAAAGTCAGATTGGTATTTGCCTCTCAACCAGTTAGTGGCTATGATGTGCTTAAACAAACCAATTAACCTCTCTGAGTTTACCTTCTTTCTCTGTAATAATGATGATAATACTTATCCCACAAGACTATGTGATGCTGAAAGAAAATATTGAGCCTGTTTCCTAGCAAATAGTGTCATGTAACCAATATTTTTTCCTTCCTTGATGATTTCTCTCCACATCAATCCTCTCAATAAAGTCAGAGAACATCTGAAATCTTTTATTCACTATCTACAAGTCCAAGATAAACTAAGTTTATACTCCTAGAGAAAGATGATCAGTTCTGCACAATTCCCAAGTCTCTAGAAAGCATGAGTAAACAATATAAGATTGTTTAACTTGGTCCTTTAAAAGCACACAAAAGTCAAAGATGTTAAAGGATAGAAATAAGCCTGGGTTCTGGGGTAAAATGGCTGATTAAAAATTTCCTCCATGGAACACAAAAGTCAGAATAATGAAGGAGAGACTATACTCTAAGCAGAGAAACAGGGGAAAAGCTTTGGACACCAAGAAAGATGAGACAGGACAGCTAAAAACCATGGCAAACCAGGTGACACAAAGATGTAAAAGGATAGAAACAAGACTGGGCTCTGGAGTAAGATGGCTGATTAAAAATTTCCTTCACACAACTCCATGAATCACAAGAGTCAGAGTAACAAAGGAGAGACTATAGTCTAAGTAGAGAAACAGAAGAAAAGCATTGTACACCAAGAAAGATGAGACAGGACAGCTAAAAAGCAAGGAAAAACAGGTGACAGAAAAATCAAAAACAATCTGCAACCCCACCACAGCTCCCTGAGGAGAGGGGAACTCCAAGAGGCAACCACAAGGTAAGCCAGGAAGACCTGGTGACATCAGATTGGCAGTCATAGCCTCAAGAGAAACCCAGGTTTCTTGTAAGCCTTAGATCTGGTGTGGGAATTTGGTGTGATTGTGACTCCTCCTGTATGGCAGGCTAGCAATGGAGGAGAAATTCATTGGATCACTCCCTGTATCTAGAGTGCTATAAGCCTCTTAAGAGAAGTCTGATTGTTTATGACTGAGCTACTCTGCAGATCTGAAAACAAGGAATAATCACAACTCAGGGAGTTTAGGAACACCCAGCCACAGTGTCTGGGTGGGAGACAGCCACAGGAGACAGTAGTAGGGAGAAAGAGAGCATCCGGACCTGCTAAGAAGTTTAAGCACCAGAGACCTCTGATGTGAAGGATGCAGTGATCAGTGGCCCTGTCCTTTACAGAGAGGAGTGAATCCCACTATCTGTGGATTATTGCAAAAACCAAGAACTCTGAGCCTGTGGCCAATGAATTGCTTGACCTCTGGGGCTGTTTCTTTGCTGCAAGTGGTTTGCCACTGGACATATCTGAGAGCCCTAAAATCAGGTCTGGAGAAACACTTGATTTCTGCATCTGGCTATCTCCAGCAGGGAGGTTTACAGCTGGGTAGGGTCTTTAAACACTGAGACCCACAGACAGGGTGCCCCACCCCTTGAATCTCCCCCATCCCTGCCCAATGCTGAACCCAGTGTTCTGTTAGCTTCCCCAACTCTCCAATACACTCAGAAGACACCTTTGGCTTGGATGTTTGCCACCCCTGGGTGCACAAACTGGGGGGAACTCTGGAACAAAGGGGGCCTGCCTGACCCATAAGACACAAAGCTCACTGAGGCCAGCAGCAGCTGCTGGTATGCAAAGAAGAGAAGCTTCTAAAGTGAATGCATCACTGCCACTCACAACATATCCTCAACCAATAGGACCATCAGCCCACATGTAGCATCAACCTGTATGGTGGGAACAAAGAGGAACTATGATCAACTCTAGCTACAACCCACAACCCATCCCTAAACCTGGTGGAACCCAATATTAGAAGACCCAGAAAGAAGCTTCTCCAAATCTTTGTCTTATTATTTTTAATTTTAATTATTACATTTTAAGTATTAGTTTTTACTCTATGTTTAACTTTTATGTTTTTATTTTTATTTCTTTTCTTTTATCTAATTTATTTACATAGTTTTTCTTTATTGGGTAAATATCTTTTATTCTGCTCCTTTCTCTTTTTCCTCACATTCTTTTCCTTTTTTCTTCATTTCCTTTTATTTACCCTTGCTTCTTTTTTCTTCCTTTTCTCTACCCCTTCATTAATTATTTTATTACTGTTTCATTTACCTTTATTAATTTTTAATTTCATAGTTTATTCTACATTATTGTTGCCACTTTCTTTTTATGGTTATTGGTAGTGTACGAATTGGCTTTACTTGGTTTTCATTGTATTTCTGTATATCTGGTTTGTTTCAGTACTGTTGTTGTTACAACAGCTTGTTTTCTCCTCTCTTATTGGTATGGGGAAACCCTCAAGAGTAAGCTTATCACTAAGAAGAACCCAATATAAAACTAAAAGAGGTATCCATCCCAACAGATGCACAACTTACAGCATAACACAAGAGACATGAAAAGCGAGGCAACATGACTCCTCCAGAAGTTCATAACTCCAAAATAACTGAATCTAAAGATATTAAAATGATAGAAATGTTGGACAAAGAATTCAAAAGTCTACTTTTGAAAATAATCTATGACCTCAAAGAGGATTCAAATAAACAGATGAATGAAGCGAGGTAGTCAGTTTAAGACTTGGAAGAGATGTTCAGCAACTTGGTTGAGAAATTAAGCAAAATGATAAAGATTCTGAAAAATAACCCACAAAAATTACAAACAAACCAACAAATCAAATGAAAAACTCAATGGAAAGCATCACCAATAGACTAGACTGATGGATGAAAGAATATCAGTGATTGAAGACTAGGTTGAGGAATTACTATAATCAGATAGCAATAAAGAAAAAAATAAGCAAACACTCAAAACATTCAAGACCTCTGGGATACAATTAAGACACAAAACCTCCAAATATATGGTGTAGAAGATGAAACTGACATACCAATACTCCAGTTTGCCCATGTCCTAAAACTTTTAATGAGGCTAAGTTCAAAAGTAATGGACTAATTAATTTCGTTGAAGAAATTTCAAGACTGAATAGTATTGAAGCAGTGGCATGGTTACTGCTGGATGTTTTTAGTCAGATTTAAGATAGAAAAATGCAAAACACAGAGTAGAAACATTTGAAAAACATGCTATCTGGCCAGAAAAGCCACACATTTAAATTGTGGACCAGTCAAGTTTGACCAATGAAGCCATGATTGTTAAAAAGATTACCACTATTAAAGAGAAGCCAGGCATTTTATACTGGGAAAATAGGAGGAAAACCCTGGCAGCAAAATAGAAGTTGGCAAGACCTCTCCCATTTAAGTCTTCAGAATATGAAATGGCAAACTCAATTGAAAGACTTTCATTTAAAAAGGAAGCTAAAGCTAAAACCAGGTATGGTGGCTCACACCTGCAATCCCAGCAACTCAGGAGGCAGAGGCAGGAGAATCACAGGTTCAAGACCAGAGGCAGCCTGCATAACTTAATAAAAATCTGTCTTAAGATTAAAAAAAAAAATGGAGTGGGTGCAGTTCAGTGGTAGAGCACCCATAAGGTATGTGGGAGGTCCTGGATTCAACCTCCAAATACCACAAAAATTAATTAATTAGATAATTAATTAAAAATTTTAAAAAGTTAAAGGGAGCTAAAGGAATATCTTGCTGGCGAAAGGCTAACTAGGGAAGTGTTTTTCCGAGTTCAGCCACCCAGACATTCAGAGGCTACTGTAGTCATGTCCTAATGGGGCCCAGGTACCACTCAAAGTGGTATCACATCTTGGTATCATCCACATGGCACTAGTTTTACAGACATGCAGATTACAAGGGTTACAGTACTGAGGCTTGCACCAAGCTGTTTTTAGAAAAGGCCTGGGAGACCAGGCAATGTGTGGCAGGGGTCAGATTCCCTGCAGGAATCCCCAAAGGGCATAATGCACCTGGAAGATTTGAGGGTGAATCCTAAGCTGCAGTAGAGACCCCAGGATGTTGGAGATGCCTGCAACATGAAAGTCTACTAAGGAAAGCTACTAGCAATATGTACAGCCACCCTAAGAGATATCATGTGGTCTGCAAATAGTAATGCCATAGAGACAAATCCATCCAAGCCTATTTGAGTCCAGATGATGCTACTCCAGGCCCCAGATACCAGATATGGAGCTACAGGATTTGTTTTCCCAGCTAGATTTTGGTCTTTCTTTGGTCTGATCTTTCCTTGCTA
Source organism: Pedetes capensis (assembly GCA_007922755.1). Taxonomy (NCBI): domain Eukaryota; kingdom Metazoa; phylum Chordata; class Mammalia; order Rodentia; family Pedetidae; genus Pedetes; species Pedetes capensis. The sequence goes on from VMDO01015632.1 coordinate 38,269, forward strand.
TGTCCCCATTCCTCCCTTTTGGAATGGGAAATCTTACTATCTGCCATTATATGTTGGAAGTACATAACTTCTTTTTTCAATGGACTCATAACTAAGAGATTGCCTTGAGTTTTAGTGGAGACTTTGAACTTGAACTTTTGAACAATGTGGGGACCGTTACAACTTTGGGGACTCTTGAAGTCGGACTGAATGCATTCTGCATTATGAGATGGCTATGAGTCTCTGGGGGCCAAGGTAGAGTATTGTGGTTTGAATATAAAATATTCCCCAAGACTCATGTTTCAACAGTAGGTCCCCAGGTTTTAGTGCTGTTTTGAGAGGCTATGGAAATTTAGGAGGTGGAACCTAGCTAGTAGGTCACTGGGAGAAGGCCCTTAAAGATTACCTGGTCTGTGGTTTCAGTCAAGCTCACTCTGCTCCTCATTCACCATGCTGTGAACAACTCCCTGTCACCACACATTCCTTTCACCTCCCTGGCCATGCCCTCACCATCAACATGGACTAAACATCTAAAATTTTAAGCCAAAAATAAATCTTTTCTCCTTTAGATTGTCCTGTCAGGTATTTTGTCACAGTGACACAAAAGGTAACACAACATTGAAGAAACAAATTAAGGAAGACACTAGAAGATGAAAAGACCTCCCACATTCATAGGTTGGCAGACTTAACATTGTGAAGCTGTCCATATTACAAAACAAAACAAAACAAAACAAAAAAGCAAAACAAAAAAACAAAAACAAAAAATCCCCGAAATCTATTGATTCAATGCAATCCCCACCAAAATTCAAAAGACATTGTTCACAGATATAGAAAAATAAATCTTAAAATTCACATGGAAGTACAAAAGACCCTGAATAGCCAAAGCAATACTGATCAAAAAGAACAACGCTGGAAGTATCATAATACCTAATTTCAAATTCTACGACAGAGCCATAATAACGAAAACAGCATGGTAATGGCACAAAATCAGAAATGTAGAGCAATGGAAAAGGATAGATGACACAGAATAATCCCACTCAATTATAACCATCAGATTCTAGACAAAGGTACTAAAAATATACATTGGCTAGGCAGGCTGGTGCATACTTGTAATACCAGCACTTGAGAGGCTGAAGCAGGAGAATCAACATGAGTTCAATGCCACCCTAGTCTACATATCAAATTACAGGACCAGTCTGGGTTACACAGCAAAACTCTCATAAAACAAAACAAAACAACCAAACAATGACAACAAAATACATTGGAGAAAAAGATAGCCTCTAATAAATGGTGCTGGGAAACATGTGTAAGAATGAAACTAGATCTCTCTTTCCTGTACAATAATCAACTCAAAATGGGTCAAAAAGCTTAATATAAAACCTGAAACTTTGAAACTACTAGAGGAAAACATAGGGGAAACATCTCAAGATACATGCACAGGCAAAAACTTTCTGAATAAGATTAGTAGCTCAGAAAGTAATAGCAAGAACTGACAAATAGGATTATATCAAATTAATAAGTTTCTGCACTGTAAGGGAAAAAAATTACCAGAGTAAATAGACAGCTTACAAAATGAAAGAAAATCTTTGGCAGTTATTCACCTGAAAGGCAATTAACATCCAGAATATGTAAATAACTCAAAAATATTAAACTTCAAAATAATAAATAATCCCATCAATCAATGGACAAATGAACTGAATAGATATTTTTCAAAAGATGTACAAATGACCAATAAATACAGGAAAAAATGTTCAAAATCCTTTGTCATCAGAGAAACGCAAATCAAAACTACAATGAGATTTCATCTCACCCCAGTCAGAATGGCTATCACTAAGAAAACGAAAAACAACAAATGGTGTCAAGGATGCTGGGGAAGAGGAACCCTTATACACACTTTTTGGGAATGTACATTAGATCAGGTACTACAAAGTTTCCTCAAAAAACTAAAATGAAACTACCATATATGATCCAGCCATACCACTCCTGAGTAAATACCTGAAGGAATCTAAGTCAGCATATAACACAAATACCTGTATAGCCATGTTGATGATGGCACTATCCATAGCAGCCAAGTTATAGAATCATCCCAGGTTGTAGGGGTAACTGTGGGGTGCAAAGAGGAAGAGAAATGGCTGGAGGCTTATTTGGCCCATATTAAGGCCTGGGGTGCATTCAGGACCCCTGTGTGACTGGCTGTGGCACACCCAGCTTGAGCCCACAAGGTCTGAGACTGCACAGCCAAAATGGCCCCCACGTCCCATGACCAGGTTGCACCCCGCTTTAGACCCTCGCTCTCTGATAGGTTGTAACCTATCACCCTACTGGCTACTAAGGGGAGGCCTATGATTGGTTGCTCCCTGCCTCCTACCCACCTATCAACTATCAGGTTCGCAATTGGCCACTTCCAAACAAAACCCAGAGTTATGATTGATTCCTAGACATATAAAAGGAGAGCTCTCTCATGGCTTGCTCTCTTGCCTTGCCACCACAACTACGATTGAGGTGGAAGACTGCAAGAGGAGAAGACCTTGAGGGACACTGGAGGATGACCATCAAGAAGAGAAGCAAACACCGAGAGTGGCCATGGCAGAGAGCCCAGGAACAGCTACTGGACCAGTGTCAGAGGCATACCCGAGCAGACCACCTTCGCGTGAGGCAACTGTACAAACCGTAGAACTGTGTGTCACTTAACCCTCAGAGCCATGCAATACTTTAAAGCTGCAATACTTTTAAGCGCTGTGAAATAAAGAGCTTGGGAGATTTAAGAGACCTCTGGAGGTATCTGTCAATCTGTCACACTCACCTGGTCCCAGTGGATTCCCTGTTTGGAGGGAAAGAGGTTATATGTGAGGTTCCTGCTCCACTATCTAGGCCCCCAGAGATATCAACACCGGAGCAGTGAGCCCCACACCAGATGACCAACAATGGATGAATGAATTTTTAAAATGTGTCATATATACACAATGGAGTTTTATTCAGCCATAAAGAAGAATGAAGTCATGTTATTTACATAAAAATGGATGGAAGTGGAGATCATGTTCAGCCAAATAAGTCAGACTTAGAAAGACAAATACCATATTTTCTCTAATATGCCAAATGTAGATTTTTAAAAAGTATAAAAGTACAAGTGGGACTATTTGCACAGAGGATAGGGACAAATGGAAGATAGGAGGATAAGAGAAGTATATTAGCCAGATGTCATCACTGTAGCAAAAAAAGAAAAAAGAACAAAAAACTTACGGAGGAAAAGGTTTATTGGAAACTCACAGTTAGAGGATCCTAATGGCGGCACGACAGGCATGGTGGTGACAGAGGTAGTGCCTGAGGAAGACAACTTCACAGCACTATGGAGCAGGAGGCAGAGAGAGATCTTACCAGAACTGTGGGTCCCAAGCCCTGGCCCCAGGAAGCTGCTTCTTCAAATCTAGAATCTGCCTCCCCAAAGTTTCCATAGCCTCCACGAACAGCACCACCAGCTTGGGACCTAACTTTAAAACTCATGACCTTTGGGGGGTGTTTACCTCTAAACCATAACACTACACCTTTTCCCTTAAAGGTCATGGCCACTTCATAATGCAAAACCCATTTAGTCCAACTTAAGAGTCTCCAAAGTCTTAACAGCCTCAATCAGGTTCAAAAGTCCAAGTCCGAAGTCTCCACTGAGACTTAAGGCAAACTTGAATCCCACATCTCAAAGTTTCCATAGGCTCTACAAACAGCACCACCAGCTGGGGACCCAACATTCAAACTTGGAGGACATTTAGATTTAAACCATAACAAGAGAGTAATGGGGTATGAAATAAAGTCAAAGTGCAATATATATGTTGTTGTTGTTAGGTGCCGTCGAGTCGGTATCTGACACATAGCGATCCTCTGTACAACGGGAAACACTATTGTCAGTGCTTCTCTGCTGTTCATAGGGTTTTCAGTGGCAGACTGATTTTTGGGAGGGGGTTGCCAGGTCCTTCTCCCAAGCCTACAGCTTCTGGTGTTCCCAGGCGGTCTCCCATCCAGGTACTAACCAGGCCCGACCCTGCTTAGCTTCCGAGATCTGATGGGATCGGATGCCACAGAGCTATGGCTGCAGGCCATATACATTTTCATATATATATATATATGAAAATGTCATTAAAAAAACTTATTTTGTACATTTAATATACACTCACTTAGAAAAAAGATATAGAAAAGTAGGAATTAGGAGAGATCTTTCTGAGTTATATCAAGATGTTTGGCTCTTGATACATTGATTTCACATCATTAGAATCATAGTCATTTTCCCAATCATAAAAGCAGTAAAATTGAGATAATTTTCCTGTATTTAAAATAAATTAGAAACACCAAGCAATTCAAATATGTACCTTTCTTTAGATATTTCATTTGCAAATAATCTGTCTATACACCTAGTAATTTGCCAGCGCCTCTTTCTCCTTGTTGACCCATGGCAGAATTACAGTCATCCTCTCCCAGACAAAATGCACTCATGCAAGCATAATCTACAAAGTATTTGAGGTGTTCTGAGGTGATTGTTGACCTTATAATTCCTCCTAAGCAGACATGGGCAGGTGATGTAGAGACTGCCCCGCCTCCTGATACCAGACATGAGGGAACTTTGACCCAGTTGAGACAGATTAGGGGACCCCTCCCTGAAGTGCTGGACATGCAGTATTGTTAATACACTATTAAAATCAATATTAATGTTAATGATAACGGGTATTTTCTTACTGTAAATGCCCATTGTGCTCATATTTTTCTGCAAGGAAACACTGGTGTGGGGAGGTGGGATAATCCGATTTCCTGACTGGTAACTCCAGGGCCCTCCCTTGTGGCTCTGGCTGCTTTGATCAAAGGAACTGTTATCCAACTGAGCCACCCCCACACCAGCACCTGCTACTGTGAGCACTCCACAAACATGTGAATGAAGCTACAGAACTGCCATTACTTGCTACAACTGCAGGTCCTGAAGGGACAGCCTCAGCCAAGGCTTTTTCAAACAGTTTGCAGTTTGCACTGGAATTTTTGCTATCATAATTTTCCATGAACCCTAGATGACCCTGTGACCAACACAGGCCAGACAGGGAACAGTTCCCCTGGTGGCCCAGCACAGAGACTGCTGTGACTGGGTAAAAGGGACAGCTCTGATGAGTTCAAGGGGACAAGGTTGTGACTGGTATAAAAACAGACCTATACTTGCATGACAGAACTGTGATTGGTGCAGATACCCCCCGTCTGGCTAAGTAAACGCGCTGCTCAGTACTCTCAAGTGAGAGAGAGCTGAGAGACACCCGCCTGTGCTCAGTCTCCCAATAAAAAGCTTCTCTTGATTGGTCTTTCTGCCTACCTCAAGTAGCAGCTGAGCTGGTAACACAAAGAGGCAGTGTCAGTGAGGACGACAGCAGGAAGGAGCAGCAGCACTGCCACCTGCGGCCTCATCAGCAGTGGGTGCCTGCCCAGGAGGCACCTGTGAGTTGTACCGAGGAGCTTTTCCTACAAGTTAGAAGGGGTGACAGTTTCCCCATCTCCCCATGCTCCCAACTGCCAACTGTGGATAACAAGCCTGAGGAGGTGCCCCAGAGCCACCAAGATCCCCTGGCCAGTGAGCCATCCAGAGCAATTCTGCCTGCTCTGCTCCCGACCTGCAGTGGCACCTGAGGACTACTGGTCAGAGCAGGCGGCACACATTCCACAGCCACAAGAATCCTTCCGCGGTGGGCAGTCCAGGGTGGCTCCACCCACTCTACTCCTGACCTTTGGGGGCACCCAAGAATCATCATTGTTGAAGCCAGCGTCCCAGAGCCACAGGGCTCCTCCAGGGGACAAGCAGTCAAGTCTGGCTCCTCCCCACTTCATCCCCACCTTTGCTGGCCAGGGGAAAGAAGTGCCAGCTTAGACAACAGCCAGGGTCAAGGGACCATGCGAGTAGCAGCCTTACTGTAGGCTTGGGAGAAGGACCTAGCAACCCACTCCCAAAAATCAATGTGCCATTGAAAACCCTATGAATAGCAGAGAAGCACTGACAACAGTGTTTTGCCTGTTGTACGTATGGTTGCTGTGAGTCGGTACTGATGCAACAGCACCTAACAAGTTCCGTTAAAAAAAAAAAAATTCTCATAAATTGCAGGGCCTACATGCCCAGAGTCTACATGACACCATGACATTCACTTCAGGTAAGGTATGTTCATATCCTCATCCTCAATTTAAATACACATCAGTAATACTGGGTGGGTTGTCAGGTATGCTACTTTAGAAATTATTTTGAACACTTTCTTCTTGTCCTACAAAATAAAATTGGGCATGACTTCACTCTGCTTGTACGTCATTCCACATACCTTGCAATATAGTGGGAAAAGAATTGGATTTTAGAGACAGAGGTCTTTAATTGGAGCCATTGATCTAGCTTTTCCTAATTCTACTATTGCTGTTGTTAGGTGCCATCAAGTCGGGTCCGACAGTGACCCTATGTACATCAAAATGAAACACTGCCCAACTATATCTGACAATGTTTCTCTGCTATTCATAGGGTGTTCAATGGCTAATTGTTGTGGAAGTGGGCACAGTCCTTCTTCTTCGTCTGTCTTAGTCTGGAACTTCAGCTGAAACCTGTCCACCTTGAGTGATCTGCTGGTATCTGAATACCAGTGTCATAGCTTTCAGTATCTTAGCAACACACAAGATGCCGAAGTAGAGCAAACTGACAGACAAGTGGGGATTTCTACTATTATGAACCATTTACTTAGCTTCTGTGTGCCTCTAATTTCACAACTGTAATAATGCCTAAAGAGGTGATGAGCCACTAAAATAACCTGTGAAAATGCAGCTCTTACAACATTGAGTTTATAGCAGTTAAAAGCTAAATGGCATGTCTTTGAGTGAAAGCTGTCATAGCAGATGTTTCATGACATTATTCAAACACTGACCTGGCATCAGCCCTTCACTTCAGAAAGTGACTCTTCTTAAAAGAATTTTAACACTCCTCTTTTTCCTGCAATAGGTAGGTAACAGAGAGAGATGTAAGATACTAAATATTTATATTAAAGAGCCTATAAATGATCAAATCTTGAAAAAACAATCAAAAAAATTTTTAACTTCTGGTTAGTCCTTGGTGGCAGAGTATACTGGAACCAGAAACACTCAAATAGAAAATTAATTAAATAAATAAAATGAATGGAAACCTCTATAAAATCCCTAAGATTGCTTTAAAAGGTTGAGAGGAGGTGCAGAGAGAACTTTGGGCAAATGTCTAAGCAAATTTCCAAGACTTTCTTTAAGTAGCAAAAACAGTCTTAATACAAAGAAAACACATTCAACTCAGATGGGAGAAGACATGAAGACAATGTAGGCTCACCAAGATGTGAATCAGTAGAACTTTGCTAGTACTATATGAGAAAAAGAATTCAGATAAAACAGAAGAAAGACTATTCACTTTCTTAATGAAGAGAAAGTAGAATATTGACATCAGAACCACATCTTTAGAAAAATGGATGGGTGGATGGATGGATGAATGGACAGACTGTATATATTTGAAAGTATGAGTTTCATTGATTACAATATGTTCATCATAAAAAACTTGGAAAATTTAAAAAACATTACTCAAAACTTATGGCAAAAATAATTGCTACAGGCATTTTTATATATTTCCTTTTAGATTTTTCTTCGGATGTACATATTTTTATAAAAATTTATATAATACTGAATATTCATGTTTTCATTATTATTTTACATAGCAGGTCATATAAACATGTTGTTTGAATATAAGATTATAAGTAATTACATACATACTATTTTATTATAAAGATATATGTTACTGTATGAATGTATGGTAAAGCAAAAGTTATTTGATTAAGGTAACAGAGACTGAAGCACAGTTCCAGAAAGAATAGAGATGTTTGTTTGTCATGATCAGTCCTGGAGTTCAGGCATAAGTAGCTCATAGCTGGTGTGAAAACTCTACCATGGCAGGAACTAGGCAACCGATTCTAGGATAGATAATAACTGCAGTATCCTCAAGCGTTTACCTCAGTTGCATGGTCTAGGATGGGCAATCATTACATTGGCATTCCAGCTGATGGCCAAAAAAAAAAAAAAATGGGAAAACTGTAAGTGAAAGCATGACTGTTCCAAAGCCACAACTAGAAATTACACACCTCACTTCTGTTCACACTCTGTTGGCAGAACTTGATCACATGGCAATATAGCACCTAGTTATAATAGGAAGCTATAAAATACAATTAGCTACCAAAATTCTGGACAGCAAACAATCTGATTACTATGAAAGAGAGGAGAAAAAAAACAGATATTAGGCAATCCATAAGGGAATCTGCCACTCATTTAGAGTTCTTATGACAGAGCGTACCTTTATTTCTCTCAATAATCCTTTTATCTCTTAAGATTTTAACAAGAGGCAAGAGGCCTGCCATGATGGTGTGCACACCTAACATCCCAGCACTCGGGAGGCTGAGACAGGAGGATTGATAGGAGTTTGAGGCCAGCCTGGTCTACATGGCAAGTTCCAGGCCAGCCTGGGGTACACAGTAGGACCCTATCTCACAATAAATTAAAAAAAAAAAACAGATTCTAACATGAGTAAAACTTCCAGGTTTCATTCTATAAAACACTGGTTTGGGTAATGCTTACTGACTATTCCTGTCAAGATTCTAGTAGTCAGAATAGGAAAAGTCAGGTAATTTGTAAAATTTGAAGATTTATTTGAGATGTATAAACATTACATAAGCAGTTTTTAAGTATATAAATGCAAATAATTAATTTTCGATTCCCATTCTGAAACTTGTCAACACCCCGTGTTCAAGCCCATGTTCCTCTGGAGCTATAGCCCTGCGATCCCCTCAGAAACATCACTGCCCTGTAGAACTGTGCTGTGCACAGATGCAGAGACCAACAAAATAAGTCCCCCTAAAATCAAGCACCCCCACTGCCAGTCCAGTGGATCCTCCTAGTTTTCCACTGCATTTCTTATCATATGGTACATGAAGTGCAGTATTTTGTAGATTTGCACTACGGTGGTGGTGATTTCACTACCTGAAACTTGCCTTTGTCATTAGTCTGGCTTTCTGGATTTTAAGATCCTGGAAATCTTTCTGGATTTGGCTTCTTTCATATTAATCACTTCCCTCAACCTATCAACTCCAACCATGTCCCCCTTTCTATATCAAGCCTAGAAATTCAGTCTACGGTTTCTTGCTAATGTTAAATAGTTCAGTTACTGTCACCCAGCAAGTGTTAGGACGCTTTGTCCATCTTATCCCACAGTGTGTACCTATTTCTTTTCACCTCTTTCCTTCCTTTTTCCCTGAAACCATTGTTTTCCTTCTCTTTTTACACCCTCTTGCTATGCTTTAAGCCAGTCTCTTGGCTCTCAGTACCTATTTCTCTATTAACCCCCCTAAAATTAACTAATAATCTGCACCTCAATGTGTTCCTTAAGTTGGGGGAAACTCCCATGATACTTCAATAGCTAAAGGAAAAATGTGATAATTTCCATTATCTAGGAATGCAATAGCTATGCAAAATACATGATAAATGATGCCTCAAACAAGTTCCTTAGAGAATATGCCTTTTTAAAAAATATCAGCCAGTAAACTGCAGAATTAACTGAAACACAAACACTCAAAGTCCCAGGGTGTCAGATGAGGGATCTCAAAATAAATTCCTCAGAGCACTGGAGAAATTGCTAATAACAACAAAACAATCCTGCTCCTAAACCATGAGGTGTGGTCCAACTGTTTACTACTGAAATCCCACTATTTGTTGAAACAAAGAATCTTCTTTGCCTTTGTTTTCAGTTTAGGATGTGTGAGAACGATGATAACAGAATGTGCTGGAGGGTAAACAGCAGAAAAAAATATACAAGTGGCCAAAATTCTCAAGTTCCACTTTCCATAGGAAGAGAAATACAACAGGGTAGTAGTTGAATATGGAATGTAGAGGATGAGGAAATAGATCATCAACTTCATAGCTCCCACATGAGCTTCAGTCTGGGGATTCCAAAAACCAGTAGAGTTTCTCTGCATCCTCTGAATATGTCTCCTCAAGGAATGTATTAACAATGAAGCAAAAGTCACATTCAGGATAAACTGGAATAATGAGCTCAAGACCAAAGAGGCTGCCAAACTCAAGATGCTTTCATTGAAGTAAAATAATGTGTCATTTCTCCCAGTCACAAATTCCAGAGAACGGGATAGCTGTCTGAGCACAGTATGCAGGAGGGTAGTGAAGGCAGAAATCAGCAAACAAATCAGCAGCAGTCTGGTGACCTTTGTGGAGATGTTCCGTTTCAGCAGGAGAAACAATGAGTGTTGGAAGTTGGTAATCTTCACACAGTAAAAGCTGTTGAGCAAAGTCACCAACCACAGACTACTACAGTCCAAAAACCTCCAACAGACCATAACAACAGAGGAAAAATAGACTGACCTTCTAGTATTTGCAGCAGAGTAGGAAAGGTTCAGGAGAAACAAGACCAGTGTTAGAACTCTAATGATGCCCAAGCTGAACAGGATCCTATCAGAAGAGGAGATTCTATGGCTTTTGGCCCATGTCTTATAAATGACCACTGTTATAAACAGATTTACAATGATGCCTACAAAATTAAAAATAACTGAGGCAATAAAAGCAGATAAATACAATGCTGGAAGCATCTTTAACAGTAGAGGATTCAGCAGTTGTGGTACTATGATGCGGGTAGAAGAAATACTGAAATATTTAAGGAGGCACCAGTATCCAGCCCAGAAGAATGTCTCCTTTTTTATTTTTCCCAGCACAGCAAATGAGCCATTTGTGGTCTAAGAGCCAGCTGCTTTTACTGAGATGCAAATCTTCCAAGGATTACATTACAATTTCTTCATTCCTATCCTTTCTTCCTTAGAAATATTGAATTAAAATAAGCCTACATGAACTGGGAAGTCCATTCCTCTAAGAGGAGGAGGGTTATGGAAGAGCCATGGCAGGCTCCAAGAACTTCACATTCAAATCAAAAAGCTCTACTCAACACTGTTTCTCTCACTGCTTTACAGCATAGTTTTTCTTCACAGAAACCATAGAATATGGTGGTAACTCTCATGTCTAACTCATACCCAACCTGCCTTCCATTCACATGTCCACACATCCACACACCTGAATCCAATTTCTCTTTCACCTCTACTCTGTTGATACTATAGCCATTTTCTCTGTCATTCTGGTCATACCAGTAACACTCCTTTATTTCTTAGCATCTGTAGAGATTTGCTGTTATCCAGTAAATCAGGTTTAAGGACCTGACTCAAGGGGAGCTTGAGATAGTCTTTTCTCTGAATCCCATCATTCCATGGTAATATCTTTGCTTTCCCTTATTAACTACATAGTATATAAATTTGTGCCATAATCAGTGGTGTTCTGTTTTTTGCCTAGAAAAAAAGTCAACCTTTTCATGTGCTTTTATAAATCTCAATCTATGCTTAGATCACGTGCAGCTCTTTCCCCTTGAGTATTTAACTGTCAGTCAAAATGCTCTGGTACTAGATCCACAGTAATACTTTTATTATACTTTAGTGGGCTGAACAGCCACCACTCATTACTTGATTTGTCAGCCCTCAGATAGTAAGGGCCACAAGATCCCTGGCAGATGATACTATAGAGAACCATAGATGAGTGCAAGAGCATAGAATCTCTTATCTATTCTAGCAGTTGAGTGAAACCAACGTATAATCCTGGATGTGGCTAAAACATGTTATCAAATCAGCATCAAGGAGAAGCACAAAGTCCTATTACCAAACACAAATAGGAATAAACAAGAAGAAGCCAAAATATGAAGAAGTCCCAAAGAGACCCTTTAAAACTAAAGACAGGAAGGCAAGCCTGGAGGAAATTCCCTAAACTAGAATCTTAGGTAGTTAAAGAAGTTTTTTATACAGAACTAGCAGGAACCAATGGAGGCATGCCCAAATCAATTAAAGAGGTAGAGAAAACAAGCCAGGCCATGATTAAAGAAAAAATTATAGCACAGATTTCCATTTAATTATCCATAAAATGCATGACTTCATTAATGTAATTAAGTTCAACTATTACAAATTGTTGTTGTTGTTGTTAGGTGCCGTCGAGTCGGTATCCGACTCATAGCGACCCTCATAGGGTTTTCAATGGCTGACTGTTTCGGGATTGCCTTGGGAGTGGATTGCCAGGTCCTTCTCCCATTTTTGCGGTGCTGGGAATTGAACTCAGGACCTCAGAGACTGCAGCGCAGTGCTCTACCAACTGAGCTAAATCCCAG
>VMDO01015633.1:0-50520 GCA_007922755.1 Pedetes capensis
TACAACATGCAACAGTAACCAAAGGAAAACTGCAGTAATATTCAACAATATGAGACTTGAGTAGAGAAATTGTCAGAAAGAAAATATTTTAATAATATCAGCTTTTAATGACTAAAATAAATAAGAATAAAAAATGTAGCTAATATTGGTCCCCTAAAGTACATTAGAAACATTATATATATATACATATACATATATATATGTATATACATATATATATATATTATATATATTATTGAAGGGAGATCAATGGTTTAAAAGAATATATGTACATTTCAACTCTCCATTTTAAATAATGGGCTGGGATTTAGCTCAGTGGGTAGAGCGCTGCGCTGCAGTCTCTGAGGCCCTGAGTTCAATTCCCAGCACCGCAAAAATGGGAGAAGGGCCTGGCAATCCACTCCTAAGGCAATCCCGAAGCACTCAGCCATTGAAAACCATATGAGGGTCGCTATGAGTCGGATACCGACTCGACAGCACCTAACAACAACAACAACAACAACATTTTTAATAATGGATAAAACACCTAGAAATAAGACAAATAAAAAAATCCACACAAACTGTATTAGAACTTCAGCTGATTTGGAAAAAAAAATAAATCTGATAATAAAATCTGTATGAAATTGCAGGAAAATCAGAATAATCAATATACAACTGAAAAAGACAATTAGAATTATAATATTAATTTAGAAGCTTTTAACATAAACACAGGAGTCAATGCTGCATGTTATTAGTATATGAATAGTTATACTGATCAATGGAATAGAATTTAGAAAAGAAAATCATGCATTTATGTTGTTGTTGTTAGGTGCCATTGAGTCAGTTTAGACTTATAGCCACCCTATGTCCAACAAAATGAAACACTCCCAGACTCTTTGCCAGGCACATGATCTTTTTTATGTTTAAGCCCACTGTTGCAGACACTGTGTCAATTGATCTAATGGAGGGTCTTCCTTTTTTTCACTGACTTGCCAGTGTCTCAAGCATGATTTGCTTCTGCAGGTATTGATCCCTCCTGACAACATGTCCAAAATATGTCAGACACAGACTAGTCACCTTTGCTTCCAGGGGGCACTCTGGTTGCACTTTCTCTAGAATAGATCTGTTGGTTCTTTTGGAAGTCTAGAGTATATTCAATATTGGTTTCCAGAACCATAATTCAAAAGTATGAATTCTTATCCTGTCTCCCTTATTCAACATCAAGCTCTCAAAACCATTTGTTTTCAGTGTTGTTGTTAGGTACCATGGAGTAAGGTCCAAATCAGAGTGACCCTCTATATAACAGAAAGAAACACTCCCTGATTCTGTGCCAGGCACACAATCTTTTTAATGTTTAAGTTTATTGTTGCAGCAACTGTGTCAATCCATCTAGTTGGGGGGGTACTTCTTTTGTCATTGTTGTTGACCTGTCACTCTCCCAAACATGATGCCCTTCTCGAGGGTCTGGTTCTTCCTGACTACATGTCCAAAATACATCAGACAGTGTGCTTATCTTCCAAGGAGCACTCCGGTTGCCCTTATTCTAAGACAAATTTGTTCACTCTTTTGGGAGTCCATTCTATATGCAGTGTCTCCCCAGCATCATAATTCAAAAGCATCAATTGTTCTCCTATTCAGCATTCACAAGTATATGATACCACTAAATCTACATTGGCATGAATCAGGTGCACTTTTGTCTTCAATGTGACATCTTTACTTTTCAACATTTCAAAGAGGTCTTTTGCCACAGCTTTTCCCAATTCAATGCGTCTTAATTTCTTGACAGCTAATTCCACAGGTGTTCATTGTAGAAAAAAATAAAGTAAAATATTGTACAGCTTCAATCTTTTCCTGTTTATCATGAAGTTGCTTACTGACTCAGTTGTATGGATTTTTGGTTTGTTGATGTTGAGATACAATCCATACTGAAGGCTATTTTCTGTGATCTTCATCAGTAAATATTTCAAATCCTCTTTACTTTTAGCAAGCAAAAATGTGTCATCGGCATAACATAGGTAGTTAGTGAATCTTCCTCCAATCATGATGCCACATTCTTCTTCATAAAGACCAGCTTCTCAGACTATTTATTCAGCGTAGAGATTGAAGAGGTAGTATGAAAGAACACAGAACTGACACACAAAGTTTTTGACCTTAAACTGGGCAGCGCACCTTGCTCTTTTCAAATGACAACCTCTTGGTCCATGTACAGATTTCTAATGAGTAAATTACCTACTCTTGTATTTCCATTTCTTTGCAATGTTATCCATATTTTCCTGTAATGCACACAATCAAATTTCCATACATAGCCAATAAAAGCATAGATAGACATCCTTTTGGTACTCTCTGCTTTTCAATAATATTCACCTGAGATCAGCATTGATGTACCTGGTTCCATCCCCTTTTCTGAATCCAGCTTGATTTTCTGGCAGTTCCCTGTCTATATACTGCTACAGTCACATTTGACTGATCTTTAATAAAATTATATTTGCATGTGATATTAACGATATTCAATAATTTCCACATTCAGTTGGATCCCCTTTCTTGGAAATAGTCACAAATATGGATCTCTTCCTGTCAGTTGGCCAGGTAGCTATTTCCAAATCTCTTAGTATAAATAAGTTAGCACTTCCAGTGCTGCATCTGTTTGGTAAAACATCTCTATTAATATTCCATCTATTCCTGGAGGCTCGTTTTGGTAATTCTGTCAAAGCAGCTTCCACTTCATCCTTCAGTGCCATTGGTTCCTCATCATATGCAACTACCTGAAATGGTTGTTACTCCATCCATTCTTTCTATTTATAAAGATTCTCTGTATTCCTTCTTTCTTTTGATGATTTCTGGGTTGTTTAACATTTTTGCTACAAAATCCTTCCCTATTTCAACTCAAGGCTTAAATTTTTTCTTCAATTCTTTAAGCTTGAGAAAAACAGAGTGCTTTCTTCCTTTTTGGTTTTCTCTCTCCAGCTCTTTGCACATGTTCTTATAATATTTGATTTTGTTTTCATGTGCTGCCCTTTGAAATTTTCTTTTTAATTCTTTGTCTTGTCTTCCTTTTACTTTCATGGCTTGATGTTCAAGGGCAAGTTTCAGAATCTCCTTTGACATATAATTTTTTCTTTTCTTTTTTCCCATCTTTTAAATAATCTTTTGCTTTTTTCTTGAATGATATCTTTGATGTCATGCCACAATTCATCTGGTCTTTGAGCATTAATTTCTAAAACAACAAACCTGTTCTTGAGGTAGTCTCTGAATTCAGGTGGGATATACTCAAAGTCATACCTTGGCTCTCATACACTTATTATAATTTTCTTCAGTTTCAATTTGAACCTGCATATCAGCAGTTGATGCTCTGATCCACAATTAACACCTGATATTATTCTGACATTTGGTATTGAGCTTTACCATCATCTCTTCATATAAGTGTAGTCAGTTTGTCTCCTGTATGTTCCATCTGGTGAATTACATGTGTAGTCATCCTTTATGTTTGAGAAAATGTAATTGCAATGTAAAGTTCATTGGTCTGACAAAATTCTATCATGTGATCTCCAGCATTGTTTCTGTTACCAAGTCTATGCTTTCCACCTACTAAGCCTTTTTCCCTTTTTCCATTATTTGCCTTCCATTCACTAGTAATTACCAGTACATCTTGGTTACATTTTTTATCTATTTCAGATCTATTTCAGCAGAAGATGGCAAAAATCTCCCCTATCTTCATTTGTAGCCTTAGATTTGGGGGCATAAATTTAATTAATAGTCATATTAACTGCCTTCTCTTCTTGCTGTTGCTGTTGTTAGGTTCTATAGAGTCAATGTCAGACTCTTAGTGACCCTATGTGCAACAATTGAAACAGTACTATTAGTGCTTCTTTGTTATTTATAGGGTTTTCAATGGCTGATTGTGTTTTGGGAGTGGGTTGTTGGGTCCTTCTTCCAAGCCTATAGCATCTGATTTTCCCAGGTGATCTCCCATCCAAATACTATCCAGACTCAACCCTACTTAGCTACTGAGATATGATGGTATCAGATACCACAGTGGTACAGTTTGCATGAAGTCTTCCTTGTAGGGTTACAGATATTATTCTACCACTAATGGTGTTTTGTTAGGGAAGATCTTGAGATGTTTTTTTGATGATGAATATAACCCTATTTCTTTTTAGTCTGTCATTTCCAGCATTGTATACCATATGACTTTCTTATTCAATGTGTCCCATGCCAGAGCATTTACCTCACTGGTGCCTGGAATGTTGTTTATGCATTCTATTTCCCTGTTGATGATTTCTATTTTTTTCTAAATTCATACTACATTCATTTCATAGTCCAATTATTAATTTATGTTTACAGTTGTTCTTTATTTTGAGTCATGCCACATCAGCAAATGGAGGTTCCTGGAGCTTTACTCCATTCCTATCATTAAATACTTAGAGGAGCCAACTCTTCTCCAGTCTTTTTTTTAGTGCCTTGTGATCTAGGGTCTCATTTTCCCATACTATACCAGACAGTGTTTCTCTGTTATTCATAGGGGTTTTGAGGGCTAATTCTTTGGGTGTGTATGTGGTCGTGTCCTTCTCCCTAAGTCTTTCTTAATCTGGAAGCTCACATGAAACC
The DNA here is from genome assembly GCA_007922755.1 of Pedetes capensis. Lineage (NCBI taxonomy): Eukaryota > Metazoa > Chordata > Mammalia > Rodentia > Pedetidae > Pedetes > Pedetes capensis. The sequence continues at coordinate 4,585 of VMDO01015633.1, forward strand.
TATCCACCATGAGTGACCCTGCAGGTACCCGTAATGCCAGTGACATAGCTTTCACCATTACAGCAACACATAGGCTCCCACAGAACAGTAAACTTGCAGATGCATAGGGGCATGCATTTAAGGCAAGCTGATTTTGATAGTGGCATCAAAAATCAATAGGAAAAAAGAGTTGCTTCAATGTATAGTGCTGGACAATAATATATCCACATGCAAATGATGATTTGCCACTTCTATATGCCATTATGCTGTTGTTTTGTTGTTAGGTGTCATTAAGTCAAGTCCGACTTATAGCAACCCTATGTACAACAGATCTCACACTCCCTGACACTGTGTCATGCCCTCCGTTGTTGTCAGTACTTCTCTGCCATTCATAGAGTTGTTTTGGGAGTGGCTTGCCAAGTCCTTTTCCCTAGCCTGTAGCACCTGATATTCCCAAGAGCGGTCTCCCAAAGTTTTGGGAGACCAGGTTGACTTTGTTTAGCTCCAGATCAGGCAGGATCAGATGCCATGGTGCTATGCTTGCAGATGATATAACACTATATATAAAAATAATTCAGCCTGGGTATGAGGTCAAAGTATAAGACATAAAATAATACAATGCTTAGAAAATTTATAATTAACTGTAAATAATAGGGACTAACTCAATGGTTCCTTTTACAGAAAATTAAAATATGACAAAAAATAGACAAATTTGCTTAATCAAGAACTTTTTAAAATGTTTAAAATAAATAAAAGGTAATATTTGCAAAATGGAAGGTTATCCAAAGAATAGTAAATAATATTTGCATCATATATGATAAAAATTACTTTCCAACATATATAAAGATATCTTACACAGCCCATTGCAGTGTAATCTCAGTGTAATTACAAATGCATGCTTGTAATCCCAGAGAGTCTAAAGGCAGAGGCAGAGGGATGACAGTTTCAAGGCCATAGGCAGCTTGCATAATTTAGTGAGACTCTGTCTAAAGATAATAAAAAGTGGAGTAGGGATGCATCCCAGTGGCAGAGCACTTACAAACCAGTTTCAAGGCCCTGTGTTGAGCTCAACTCTCAGTACTCTAGTACTAAAAAAAAACAAAACAACAACAACAACAAAATAACAGAGAGAAAGAAAGAAAGAAAGAGCAAAGCAAATTAGACATAAGGAAATATGGCTAATTAAAAGACACAAACTAACCTATAGAAAACCCAGGCATTAGAATTAATAGAAAATTATATTAAATCATCTGTCTAAACAATGTGTTAGAACAAAACCTGGGAAAAGAACAAAGAATAATTAGAAGAAAAAGTATGAACATGTTGTTGTTGTTTTTGTTGTTGTTAGGTGCCATCGAGTCGGTATCCGACTCATAGCGACCTTCTGTACAACAGGGGAAACACTATTGTCAGTGCTTCTCTGCTGTTCATAGGGTTTTCAATGGCAGATTGATTTTTGGGAGGGGGTTGCCAGGTCCTTCTCCCAAGCCTACAGCTTCTGGTGTTCGCAGGCGGTCTCCTATCCAAGTACTAACCAGGCCCAACCCTGCTTAGCCTCCAAGATCTGATGGGATCAGATGCCAGGGCTACAGCTGCAGGCATGAACATGTAGGAAATGTAAATAAAGAGACAGAAATACTAAAAGGGAACCAAATAGAAAATTTGAAATTGAACTTACAATAGCTGAGTGCAAAAGTTTACAAGAGAGATTCAAAGATGTATTCAAACAGACAAAGAAAAATCAGAACACCTGAAAATGATTGGTTCACAGGAGAGGAGAAAATGAGAAAAATGTGTATAACCTGGAAGCCTTGTGAGGTATTATTAGATGCGCCAACACATGCATTACAGAAATTCAAAAAGTATAGAGGGCCTGTGATTTAGCTCAGTTGGTAGAATGCTTTCTGTGCACTCTCTAAAGACCAAGATTCAATCCTCAGCACTGCAAAAATGTGAGAAAGATGCAGTAGTCCTCTCTGGAAACAACACACTTGGCCCCACCCCCGAGTGTTTCTATCACCTCCCTGATGCCATCAGCTAGGGGCCAAATCTTCAAAAAATGAGCTTCTGAGGGACACTTATAATAACAGACTTCTTCAATAAGAAATAAAATGATACTAAATGTAACTTGAAGTCATGTGAAGAAATAAAAACACAAGAAAAATTAACTACCTGGTGGTTAATAGGTAAGATAGCTAGTATAGGTAAAGTAAGATAGCTAATATTGATATATATCTTGTTTTTAACTACTTCCCAAATAATTTAAAGGAAAAGACATAAAATAATAATTTTGAATGTGTACTAACGTGCACATATTTAAAAGATGTAATCAGTTACAATAAAAATATAAAGGAGGAAGAATTGAATACATAGGAACCAAATCTTTCATATATTAAAACTTAGTTAATATTAGTGGATTTTGTTTTTACATGTAAGGTATTAATGGCATTTTCTCAAGTATTCAGTAAGGAAATAATAATTACTATATATAGAATTGATATAACATCAAAATGGTAGATAAGAAAAATGAATAATAAATAATGGCATAGAAAAATTGAAGAAAAGTATATACAGCATACAAACAACAAATAACTATATGAAAGAACCATTTACCAATAGTGACTTGACAAGTAAATGGAATAAGGTTTCCAATCAAAAGGCAGAATTTTACCAAATAGATTTAAAAAATTGTGTCCGTCTACATGTTGCCTATAAGAAAGTCAGTTTAGGTACAAACACACAAAGAAATTAAAAGAGAAGGTATCTTATTTTTAAGATAATTAAAAACTTTGAATGAACATTTCTCCAAAGAAGATATACATAGAAATTCAATAACTACATAGAAAAATCTCAACATCATTAGTCATTTTGATGATTTTTGTTGTTAGTTGCCATCATGTCTGGTATGATTCTTATTGACTATATGTACAACAGAACAAAACCCTCCCTGATTCTATGCAAGGTGTGCCATCACTTTTATGTTTAAACTCATTGTTGCAGACACTGTTTCATTCCATCTCGTTGGGGATATTCTATTTTTTTGATGACCTGCCACTCTCCCAAATATGATGTCCTTCTCCAGGGTTTGATCCTTCCTGAAAATATGTCCAAAATACATAAGATGCAGTCTACACATCCTTATTTCCAAGGAGCACACTGGTTGCACTTCTTTTAGGACATATCTGTTGGTTCTTTTGACAGTCCATGGTATAGTCAATATTAATCTCCAGCACCATAATTGAAAAGCATCAATTATTCTCCTGTATCTCTTACTCAATGTCCAGCTTTCACAACCACAGAATGTGGCTAAAGATACAATAATATGAGGCAGGCTTACATTTGTCTTCAATGACATCTTTACTTTTCCTCATTTAAAGTGGTCCATTGCAATAACTTTCCTCAGTACAATGCATCTCTTTTTATTTCTTGACTGCTGTCTCTGAGATTGTTGATCATAGAACCAAGTAATGCAAAATCTTGGACAACCTCAATCTTTTATTCATTTATCATGAAGTTGTGTACTGACCCAGTTGTAAGGATTTTTGTTTTGTTAATGTTGAGTTGCAATCCATGAAGACTGTATTTTTTGAACTTCATTAGTAAATGTTTCAAATTCTCTTCATTTTCATCAATCTTGTGTCATCTGCATAATGCATGTTATTAATGAGTCTTCCTCCAAAACTGATGCCACATTCTTATCCATATTCTCAAATTATTTGCTCAGCAAAGAGGTTGAAGAGGTACAATAAAAGCATAGAACTCTAGCAAACACCTTTCTTGACTTTAAACCAGGCAATGTTTCCTTGCTGTGTTGAACAATTGCCCTCTGGTTCATGTACAGATTCCTCATGAGTACAATAAAGTCTTCTAGTATTCTCTTCCTTCACAATGTTATCTGTAATTTATTACGGTCCTCTCAGTCAAATTCTTTTCCATAGTCTATAAAATATAGATAGACATCTTTCTTGTAGTTTCTGTTTTCAGCGAATATCTATCTGTCATCAGCATCTAAGCAAATAAACTCTAAGTTACAGTGAGATACATAATTTTACTCTTACCAATATGGCTATATGCATACAGTCATGCCACCCTGACATCCAGTCTCCTCAGATATCAGAAGCTAAGCAGGGCAGGGCCACTTAGTACTTGGACAGGAGACTACCTGGGAATAGCAGGTGCTATAGGCTTGGGACAAGGATCCAGCAGCCCATTGTCAAAACAATAAATCATCCAAAACCCTTTGAATGGGAAAGACGTACTGACAATAGTGCTAGGCATGGCACAATGTTAAGTAGTGTTTTGTTTAGCCGTACGTAGGGTTGGTATAAGTCAGACATGACACAAGGACACCTAACAAGATGCCTATAATTTAAAAATAACAGAAATTAACCAATATTCACAAAGATGTGGCAAAGTGGGATCCTTATTTACTCCTTGTGGAAATGTAACGTGGTACAGTATTTTAGGAAATCAATTTCAAAATTCTTCACAATGCTCAACATAAAATTAGTATATGGGCCAGAAATATCAGCAATTGTACCACAAGAAAATTGAGCAAATATATACACACAAAAACTATTACACATTTTGTAGTAGTATTTCTTATGATATCCAAAATGTATAAAAACTATCCAGTTATTAGTCAATTTATGAATATATAAGTAAGATCTTCGGTATTCCTGTATTTTTCAACTGCAAAACTTTAGGAAGTGCCAATACATACTAGAAAATGGTAGAGCCTTGAAAACATCATGTTACATAAAAAGAAATAGACAAAAACAGATATTGATTGATTTCACATATTTAAATATTCAGAATGGGAAAATCTATAGGAAATATGAAGTAGATTAGGGGTTATTTTGGTGGATAAGGAGTATGTACCATAATTGCTCATGAATTCATTGTTTTCTTTTCAGGTGTTACAAATACTTTGTAATTTGGGGTGAAGGTTATACAACTTTGTGATACAGTAAGATCATAAAATTATACATTTTCAAAGGTTAATTTTACGTGTGAATTACATCTCAGTTTAAAAATAAATGAGAAAAAAATCCTACTACTCACTCAAACACCTTACTTCCTCATAAAGTTTGTCTCCATAATAGCCACTAATGCTTAATTCTATATTGTTAAGATAGTCCTGGGCCTGTATCTTAATGTTCTATGTTCAGTGATAGAGATAAGAATTATTTCCATTCTGAAATGTCAACTTGTAAGATATTCTTGGCTTTGTGTCCTTGTTGTTGTTGTTAGGTGCCCTTCAGTCAGTGTACAAATCATAGTGACCCTATATACAACAGATGAAACACTATTGTGTTTCTCTGCTATTCATGGGGTCTCCAATGGCTGATTGCTTTTTAGGAGTGGGATGCAGGGTCCTCCCAATCCTACAGCACCTGGTGTTCCCAGGTGGTCCCCTATCAAAGTACTAACCAGGCCCAACCCTGCTTAGCTTCTGAGATTTGACAGGATTATATGCCACAGTGGTATACCTGTGGGCTTTGAGAGTATATCTATCTATAAATGTAAATTTTAATTTTGCCATAAGGGCATCATACCTAATATTGTTTTTTATTTTCTCTCATTATTCTTTCTTCTTATGTGTTTTCTAAAAAAGTGTTCAATCTGTATTTCTTACACTGCTCATATTTTCCATCTTAGAAGAATCTTCTTTAAAAATAGCACTTAGTATTTTAATTCCCCTAAATTAATGTTTGCAAACTATGTACTTGCTTATACATAAATACAAAATTATTTCTTCTTATTTTTGATTTCGTCATTAATTTTCTGCAGATTGAATGTATTTTAGATCATACTTTAAAGTTATATCTTATATCAGCAGTTTTATAGCCCTTATTTAATACAAACAATTAAATCAAGGTGTTTCAAATGAAATTAAACTCCTGTGAAGGAAATTTTTATCATTAAATATTTTATCTCCCACAGGGCATACTACTTAAAACACTAAACAGTTGCTAAACAATACTACTGCATTTTCACATTAATGTCATTAGTATTTAGATCCTCTGAGTAGCTTCGTTTTTCTTTTTTCCTTTCTTCCTTCCTTCCTCTTTCTCTTTGCTTCCTTCCTTCCTTCTTTCTTTTTCTTTCTTTCTTTCTCTCTTTCTTTCTTTCTTTTTCTCTCTTTCTCTTTCTTTCTTTCTTTCTTCCTTTCTCTCTTTTTCTTTCTCTCTTTCTCTTTCTTTCTCTTTCTCACTTTCTCCCTTTCTTCTCTCTCTCTCTTTCTTTACTTTCTTTCCTTTCCTTTCCTAGAGTCTCACACATGGTAGGCAAGTGTTCTACCACTAACACAAATCCCTAGGCCTCTTTAAACTTAATTTAATTTAATTTATTTTTTGGCAATATTTGATGGTTGGACCCATGGCCTAGACAAGTGCTCTACCACTGAGCTGCACGCCAATCTTTTTTTAATTTTTTATTTTGAAACAAAATCTTGTTCCTTTGCAAAAGCTGCATCTGGCCTGGCCTTGAAACCCTGAACTTCAGCTTCCTGAGTTGAAGGGATTGCAAGTGTGAGCCATGGCTGCCAGTGTAAGTACCAATTTATGGGATCACATGAGTTTATCACTCCAAATCACTAGGTTACTTCTCATTTCCCATTTCCAAATAAAAGTCTAGAATAGTTTATGCTCTATCACAATGGATGTTATCTCTATCTCCTCCAGATGTCAGTTGCCCATTTCCATCTCAGAACCAATGTCACCATTTCCTCTATCTAGAGTGATGTTCTGGATATCAACATGTAGTATTGAATTATTTTATTCAGGGATAGAGTTAAATTTCTTTATAAAAGGGAGGTCATTGCCTCTGTAAATAAGTTTACACCTCTTAGCTTAACTCAGTTCTTGTAATTTTTTTTACTTTATCCATTGACTACAATGTTATCACAATGTGGTATTTTACTAAATATTTTTATATATTAAAATAGATTTTTAGAAAAATCCCCAAATCATAAAAGAGTAGTAGATAGCAACTTCAAATTGTTGATTTTTTTAATGAAAATATAAAAGGGCATCAGCTACTCATTGTGAGAGTAAGAGTTTTTAAAATGAAGACAAAATAGAACATGAAATCCTTTCTTCATTTCTTGCCTTTCTTTTTTTTTTTCCTTTGCTATTGGTTATTTTTATCTGTAATTAGTCATGTTTATCCTTAGTTTCTTTTGTTTTTGTTAGGTGCCATTAAGTCAGTATCCCACTCATAGCGACCCTACATACAACAGACAAAACATTACTGTCAGTGCTACTCTGCTATTCATAGGGTTTTCAAAGGCAAACTGAATTTTAAAAGTGGATTGCCAGGCTTTGTCCTAAGCCTACAGCACCTATTGTTCCCAGGTGGTCTCCCATCCAAGTACTAACCTGGCCCAACCCTGCTGAGCTTCTGTGATCTGACGGGATCAGATGCCACAGTGATATGGCTGCAGGCAGTTTCTTTTAGTCATAGAAAAATTTAGCTTTTGATATTTAATATAACTAAATTATTTGCATTTGATAAGGCAAATAAAACTCCCTTCCCCTTAACACCAAATAAACTTTCCAGTAAAACTTATCAAAAATAACTATTTTTATACTTTAATAAACTTATGACTATACTTCAAATTTTTATTAGTGTATGTTCATTGTACAAAATAACAGGTTTCTGTATGACATTTTCATGCATGTACGTCATGTGCTTTGATCATAGTTACCCCCCTATTACCCTCATGTGATACCCTCTCTCCCTTCCCACTTGTCCCCTTCCTTTTCCAAAATAGTCTTCCTTCTACTTTCATGTCTTTTATTTTATTTTATTTATTTTTTAATTTTATTTATTTATGTATTTTTGTGGTACTTGGAGTTGGACCCAGGGCCTCGCACTTGCATGCTCTGCAAGTGATGGATGACCCCCAGCCGAATTTATTTTTTCACTTTTTGAGACAGGGTCTGGCTAAATTAGGCAGACTGCCTCTGGTCTCGAACTTGTGATCCTCCTGCCTCTGCCTCCCGAGCCACTAGGATTATAGGCGTGTGCCACTGTGCCCTGCTATGTCTTTTATTTTTAATCTAATCCTTCAATTTTTACTAGATCTATCTTCTATATAAATTCAAAATCTTTCTATATGATTCTGTGGCATCATTCTAACAAAGAATATTTTCGAGTAAATATTTTTCTATTAGCAATTTCAATCAGTTATGTTTAACATATATTGTTTTTAGGTGCTGTTGATTTGGGCAACTCTCATAGGGTTTTCAATAACTGATTATTTCCAGATTGTTCAGCAGTGGATTGCCAAGTCGTTCTCCTGTTTTTTTGGAGCTGAGGATTGAACCCAGCTCTTAAGAGAGTGCAACACAACACTCTGTGAACTGAGCTAAACACCAATCCTGGTTAACATATAGTTACATACATGTAATTTAATCCATGCACATTAATATGTTTTGTCATATGACACATACCCATGAAAACATGAACACAACCAAGACCAGAAACAGATCCATTTTCTGCAAAGGAAGTGGATTTTCTTTGCAGAAATCCATGATTTCTGCATTTTGAGTCTATAAATTAGCTTACACACTCCAGTTATTGTAGTTAGGTGCCCTTGAATCAGGTCTGACTCATGGTGACCCTATGTACAATAGAGGAAACATTCTCCAACACTGTGCCATGCCTGGCATTATGTCAGTGCTTCTCTGCTACTCATAGGGTTTTCAATGGCTGTTTCATGAATGGGCTGCTAGATCCTTCTCTCAACCCTGCAGAACCTGGTATTCCCAGGCAATCTCCCATCCAAGTACTAACCATGCCTCAATGCCTGACTCTACTTAGCCTCTGAGATCTGAGGAGATCAGATGCCTGAGTGGTACAGCTATAGACTACACACTTAGGAACTTATATAAATAGAATTATGTATTATGTACTGTTTTATTTGGGTTAATTCACTCACCAAAATTATTTTGAGATCCACCCACATTATAGTATGTGTCATTAGGTCTTTATTTTTATTGATGAACCATAAATACATATTCTGTTCTATGCTATTCCTATTTGATTATTCATTAAACCATTTGTAAATACTTGTTTTTTTTCCAAGTTTTGTCTATCACAGATAAAGCATGCATAGATATATTTTTAGATAAATAGATAAATATAGATGCATATTAATGTAAATATATTTTATGAACATTAACTTTTATTTACCTTGGACAGATAACTAGCTACGTGATGTGGTAGCTGAAACATATAATAGATGTATTTTTAATGTTTGATATAACTAACAACCAGTTCCCAAAACAGCCAATTTTCCAACCATTGTATATTACACCAGAAGTGTATAAGAGTTCTAAGTCTGAAACCTCATCACTAGACCTGGAGATAGACAGTATGTTTATTTTAGGCATACTATTAGATGTTTATTTTAGGCATACTACTAGTGGCATTTCACTGTGGCTCAATTCACTCAAGCACTGTCAGGTTCTAAGAAATGCTACTAGTGGCATTTCACTGTGGCTCAATTCACATTTTACTGATTATAGGTGATGCTGAGCTTCTCATATTTTTTTGACATTTGTATTTATTTTAGTTTGTTTTAAGCAGCATGCATTATATTTTTTACCTTTAAAGATAAAAGCATAATCTCAAATAATAAACACTGATGTGAAATTTTAAAACTTTAGGAATCTTCTATTAATTATATAAGATAAATAATATCATATTACTACATTTTAACACTGTGTTTAGCTTTCTTTAACTGTTAGTTTATCTTATTGTGCTTTTGTATATGAAGTCATGAATTCCAATTTAATGTAATTCAATTTGTCCATACATCAGAGACTTAAAGATGTAAGCCTATCTATATAGAAGAGCAAAATATAATGTCACCAGCATTTACAAGCATATGAAAAAATCAGTGCTATCACCTATTCTTTCCCTCTTTTTGCTGTGTATCTGGAAAAGTGATCATATTAAAAACAAGCCCCGCTTTAGGCATTAATACTCAAAATGACAGTAGGAAAGGGAAATAAGTTTGCCACAGAGAGAACATAGACATAGACTCATATTGTCGTAACAAGATATCTTCTGATGTAGCCTATTGTTTTCTAACCAAAGATCTTGATTTTCACTTCTGCATTATTTTTATGTTCTAATTTCCTCATCATTATGAATCTTTCTCTTTTAGATAGAATTATTATTGGTTGTTCAGAAAATGATTTATTAATACCTGCTTTTGCTCATATAACATATGAGGCAAGGTAGAAAAAGGAGAAACTATTTGTAGTTTTATATATTGAGCAAGTGATATACACTTTAAAAGCTCAGAGATGACTGTGTCCAATCATCTTTTCAAGTAAAATCTATCTCTGTACATCTTAAAGAGACATTTAAATTTCACATTTACCCTGCCTAAACTAAAAACATGATGGTAGAACAATTTTTCATGCGTAGTGGAGCAATATAGATAACCTTGACTTACGTTGGGGTTGTATACAATAACCTCATAGTAAATTGAAAAGTTTACAAGATACAAATGTATGTATGCCCTTGGCCCACTGAACAGGATAGCTTAACAACATACCTTGTATAGCATGAGTTGCTTACACTCAGGATCACAGGGCTGAACAGGGGCTATGGTCCTCTTCTGCTGCCCAGCATTGCAAGACAATGTCATCCTGCATTTTCTTAATTTTGGAAAAATATTAAAATAAAATTGACATTTTATGTGTATTGCAAAGTTTAAAAAATTTAAGTTAACACATCATAACTCAGGAAACATATGTATTACATTAATTAGGGCCAGATGATCTTGAAATAAACAAGTAACTTGTTTTTTCACAACACTTACTATTGAACCCAGATTCTCATGTTCACACATGCTAAGCAAGCATTCTATCACTGAGCTGCACTTCAAGTCCCATAAGTACATATCTTGAGGATACAAAAGTAGTATTTTAATTGCTTAAAATATATGGGACGATATTTCATTTGTGTGAAAGAAAGATGATTTGTTTCTAAATCATCATCTTTCCACTCAGTATAGTCTTATGTAACCAAGAAAAGATGCTGTGGTGGTTGTATGTTATGCATTTTAGCAGTGTCTCACTCAAGCACAGTCAGGTTCTAAGAAATGCTACTGCCAGTGCAGTGCCACTGAGCTTGGGTTAAGATGCAAGACTTGTAAAATGAAAGGATGTGTGAAGCTAGCCCACAGAATAATCGACAAGTATCCCTTTCTGGGTTACCATGTGCACAAGTAGAACATGAGCTCCCTGAAATATCTCCCTTACCAATTTTGCTCAAAATTCTTGCTATGCTTTGAATCCAGACTATCCCAAAGGCCCAAGTATTGAAGGCTTGTTTCCAGAATTGACATTGTGGGGAGATGGTTGAAGCTTTGGGCAGTGGGGCCTACAGGAGATCATTGAGGGCATCTCCTTGAAGGGGATGTGAGAACCATTCCCCTTTCTTTCTACTTCACTCTTCAGCTATAAAGTGAGGGGTTTTGCTCTGCCTCCACTCCACCATGATGTGCAGCCTTACCATAGGCACAAAAGCAAGTAAGCCAAAGGGTCATTCACTGGAATCTCTGAAACAATAAAAGAAAATAAACCTTTGTTCTTTGTAAGTTGATTTTCTTGGGTATTTGTTATGGTGATAGAAAACTAACAAAATACTATTGTCCAAATATGTTTCTGATCAACAGAAGTATGCATGCATGTTCACTTCCAATTTCATTGTAAATCTGAAAATACCAATCAATCACTTTATTACCTTCCCATATATTTTGATTTTTCAAGATTTAAACATTCTAGTCTTATACATTAATGAGATGAATTAAAAAATAAAGTTAGCAACCGATGTGTATCAGTTGAGAGATTCTCAGTATACACAAGGGACCTTCATTCTTGTATTTTCTATGTGGTACAATTCTTCTACTATAAGGTAGAGAAAAAAAAAAAACTTGAGTCAGTAAATGTCTTGTTTCTAAATATATAAACACTGTATACTTCCATGCAGCTTTTGACTAACGCGAGAAACTGACATAATTAGGGCAAATTTATAATGATTTCACATGATTAGCTTTTTTTTTTTTTTTTTTTTTTTTTTTTTTGCGGTACTGGGGGTTGAACCCAGGACCTCGCGCCTGCATGCTTTGCAAGTGCTGGACCACTGAGCTACGCCTCCAGCCCACTTTTTTTACTTTTTGACTTTTTGAGACAGGGTCTTGCTAAATTACGCAGACTACCTCTGGTCTCAAACTTGCGATCCTCCCGCCTCCGCCTTCCGAGCCACTGAGATTACAGGCATGCGCCACTGCGCCCAGCTTCATGATTAGCTATTGATTACTTAATTGTCACCACCTATGACCTAAAATAATTAGGCTATCCATGCACTAGTAACATATTTTATAAAGCAAAATAACTAATACTAAATCATTCTGTTTTATTTAGGGTGTAAGCTACTGCTTATTCACATCCATAGAGTGCTGTTACTGATTTGAATAAAAGATTGGTATGTTAATTTAATTAAAACTTCTCTGCCAATTTTTCTTGTTATTTTGCCATGTCTTATTGCCAGTACTTTCATAATCTGTGGAAGTGGCTGAGGAAAAAGCAAACTATTTGCAATGAATTTCTCTTTATGCTGAAATTGAGAACCATTATAAAATTTTATTTAGCCATTTATCCAAGAGAGCAATATAGCATGCCCAGGATTATAGGCCTGTCCATTTAAAATCTTCCAGTGATTTAATGCAGGCTATCCTAGCACAGCTGCATGGAAACCTGATTGCACTGCCTTAAAGTAGAAAACATACTGTGTGATATCTAAATACATGCAGAAAGCTTGCCAAAAGCATAGCATTTACAAATGACTTTCAGAGTGTCAGCCAGGAGAGTATCAGTGAAGGCCAAGTACAAGGCTTTAATGTAAGAGTCTTCATAGTACTCATTGGAAGAACTTAGCTGGACATAGTATGTTTAAGCCAAAGGTTTTCCCTGTGAATTAATAAATCAAAGTTGACAGATATTTCAGGTGAATTAGTACATTAAAAGTGACAGTTACATTTTTTGTAAAAAACAAAAATCTAAATAAATGCAATCCATAGGCATGATCCCAAACCAGGAATCAAGAGACCTATATCTACAGCTACTTCTGCACTATGAAACTTTTTGGAGAAACACATTTCCCTGTCTAAATTTATCTACACAGATTTAGTTTGAACTATGAAATAATGAGAGAATAGGACAGCTATAAATGCAAATCTAGATAAAACTTATTTAAAGATGGAAATGGACTCTGGAAAAAAATCCATTACCTGTATGAGTTAGTAACTAGGGGAAATGGGATATACTACTAGGCTGTTGGATTTCATACATAGGCCAAAAGCATGATGTTTTATACAACACTATTCTTGTTCTAGAATGATAATATAGGTAGCAATCACTGGATGTGAAGAAAATTCAAAATAAGTAAAAAGTCATATCAAATGTGCCACATTCTTCTTTTCCCCCAAATACTCCAATTATCTCTTTATCTTCTCAAAGTCGAGGGCCATCCACTTTGGTACTCCCAGGAGGCCAGGATATGGCTTCTTGCTCTATAATTCTCTTTGTAACACAGGAGTTCATGTCATTTTACTTCTTTTATTCCTTAAGTACATACAAATAGGTAATAATGAATTTATAAAATAAACCTCTCACAAACCTGGGAAAAGAAGGTGAGCTCAATGTTAAGTTATTTGCAATAATTTTCATTGTAGCATAGTGTTATGTATTAACTTACTATGAGTTTTTTGATGCTATTCCAGTGAAGACTCCCCTCTCCAATACAGCTGATTCTGTGACAACTTCATTTGTAGTATATGAAGGAAATGGCACAGTCCCATCTTCTGAGTACAGGCTGCTTTTGTTTTCTCTCTTAGAACATATTCAGTACCTAGCTACCATGCCCTGAAAACTCAAGATACATGAGGAGGCTATGTGCTGGCAATGTGGTCTCCAGCTCTAGCTGAGCTCTAGCCCAAAACAAGACTGATTCTCATAAATGAGAGTGAATTGTCTTGGACAACCAACAATGCCATCCCTACAAATTACTCTGGTTCTAGCCAATATGATAGGCTTCAATCAAGAAGTAGTTAGCAGCTGGGCATGGTGGCTCATACCTGCAATCCCAGTGGCTTCGGAGGCGGAGCCAGGAGGATCGCAAATTCGAGACCAGAGTCTGCATAACTTAGTGAGACCCTCTCTCAGAAAGTAAAGAAAAAGAAAAGGGGGCTGGGGGTGCAGCTCAGTGGTCCAGCACTTGCAAAGCATGCAAGTGCATAGCCCTGGTATCAACCCCCAGTACCACGAAAAAAAAAAAAAAAGAAGTAGTTGCCTTATACTAGATAATCCATAGAAACAAAAAAGAAAATAACTTTCTTTTCTTTAAAACATTATGTTTTGCTTAGTGTTATACAGCAATACACAATTGGATCCAGTTTTTACAAACCAATTTATCTATTCATGATGGTAAATTTAATCTCTTATACTAGCTACAATATACTTGCTCCTGGCCTATCTCTGTCATCTATTTATACTTTGTTACCCAAGATTCTACCTTAACTTGAACTACAATCATTTTATTAATTTTCTTCAGATATTTTGTGTATTTCCACCTTGAACTTCCTCAAGCAACTCAAACTTAACTGAATCAATCAACCGGCTTCATCATGGCCATTTATTCCTGTTTGCTTTATAGGACACAGGAAACTTAATTTCAAAATCATATACACTTTAAAGGTTTTTCAGTTGTTACTTGAAGTATTTTTTGTCATTCCCTCAGTAGTATCATTCTTGAAAAATTTCTTCGATTTTACACATATTAATTGTGTAAAAGTTTACTGGCCTAAGTTTCTCTAATTTACCATTTACCCAAATACTTTCTACAGGATTTTTTGTGTTGTATTTCCAAAAGCAAAATGTAGTAATGTCATTTCTATACTCAGTGGACTTATTGTAAAAAATTTTCTCTCAGTCTGTGAAAGTGAATGACAAATTTACTTCTAAAGGTCAAGAACCAAGGCACTTACTAAGATTCAGAATCAGCACAGTTTGTTCATCCAATCTGTGGTCTGCACATTCACAGATATAGCTAACCACCAACTGAAAATTTTTTGTAAATTATATCTGGCCTGAATTTGAAAACATCCTTTATTATTGTTATTCCCTAAACAGTTATATGAAAACATTACACTACATTGGAGTTATTTACAAAATTTCAATTTTTTAACAATAACAACATACACACGTATTTTTCTTCAATTCCTTAAGGATGAGAAAAAACAAAGCATGTTCTTCATTTTTGGTTTCTATCTCCAGATCTTGCATATGACAACATAATATTTGATTTTGTCTTCTGGAGCTGTCCTTTCCAATCTTCTGATTAGTCCATTAACTTCCTCATGCCTTCCTTTTACTTTAGATGCCAGAGTTCAAGGGCAAGCTTCAGAATCTCTTTTGACATGTCATTTGGTATTTTCTCTCTTTCCTATCTTGTTAAAAAACTTTTGCTTTCTCATAACTGATGTCTTTGATGTCATGCCACAATTCCTCTGGTCCTCAAACATTAGTGCTTAACACATGGACCTGTTCTTGAGGTGGTCTCTGAACTCAGTTTGTATATGCACAAAATCATACTTTGGTTCTAGTTCACTTGGTCTAATTTTAGACAGCTTCAGTTTGACACAGCATATAAGCAGTTCATGGTCTCATCCACAACCAGCACCTGATCTTGTTCTGACTTTTGACGTTGAGATTTTCCATCATTTCTTTCTGCAAAGGTAGTCAGTTTGGTTCTTGTATGTTCCATCTGGTAAATTCCATGTGTATAGTCACCTTTTATGATGGTGAAAAAAATGTGTTTGTAATGAAAAGTTCATTGGTCTGACAAAATTCTATCATGAAGAACCCAGCATTATTTTTGTCACAAAGGAAGTATTTTCCAAATACTGAGCCTTTTTCTTTGTTTCTGAATTTTGCATTCCAGTCAGAGGCAATTATCAGTATATCCTGATTGCATGTTCAATCTATTTCAGATTGCAGAAGCAGATAACAATCTTCTTATCTTCACTTGTGGCCTTAGAATTTTGAGCATAAATTTGAATAATAGTCATATTACTGGCCTTCTTTGTGTGTGTCTGGACATCAATCTATCAATGACAGCATTGTACTTCAGGACAGATCTTGAGATGTCTTTTTTGATGATAAATGCAACCTCATTTCTCTTTAATCTGTCATCCCTGGCATAGTATATCACATAATTATCTGATTCAAAATGGCCCAAGGCACTCCATTTTAGTTCACTGATGCATATAATGTTGATATTTATGTGCTCCATTTCCCTTTTGATGATTTCTAATTTTCCTAGATTCATACTATGTACATCATATCCCCCACATATCTGTCAGTTTGCCATACTGTGGGGGCTATAAGGCTGAAAGCTATGCTACCAGGATTACAAATACTAGCAGGGTCATCCATGGTGAACAGATTTCAACTGAGCTTCCAGAATAAGGCAGACTAGGGAGTAGAATCTGGAAACGTATTCCTAAAACAATTACCTATTGAAAACCCTATGAATAACAGAGACACACTGTCAAATATATTGTCCAAAAATGGGCCCTCCATGTTGAAAGGTACTCAAGAGGCTACAGGGGAAGAGTTACTTCCTCAAGGTAGAGTCTACATTAATCAGGGAAATTAAGTAAAACCCAAGGACCTCAATTTGTTGATGTGGCATGACTCAAAATGAGAAGAAATGAGTGCAAACATCTAGTAATAATTAGAAGGTGGTATGTATACAGTATGAATCTAGGAAAATTAGAGATCATTAAAAGAGAAATGGAGTGCATAAGCATTGATATTCTAGACATCAGTGAGCTAAAATGGACCCACATGGGCCATTTTGAATCAGACAATCATATGGTCTACTATGCCAGGAATGACAAATTAAAGACAAATAAGATTGCATGCATCATCAAAAAAAAAAAAAATTCAAGATGTGTCCTGAAGTACAATGCTGTCAATGATACACTAATACCCATATGCCTACAAGGAAGGCCACTTAATATGACTATTCAAATTTGTACACCCACCACTAAGGCCACAGAGAAAAATAGGGAAGATTTTTTTTCTGAGCTTCTGCAATCTGAAATAGATTGAACATGCAATCACAATGTATTGATAATTACTGGTGACTGGAATATAAAATTGAGGAACAAAGAAGAAGGCTTAGTAGTCAGAAAACATACCCTTGGTGACAGAAATGATGCTGGACATTACATGATGGAATTTTGTCAGACCAATGACCTTTTCATTGCTAATTCAGTTTTTCACCAACATAAATAGCAAATATACACATGGACTTCACCAGAGGGAACATAAAGGAACAAAATTGACTACATTTGTGGAAAGAGACAATAGAAAAGCTCAATATCAAATGTCAGAATGAGACCAGGTGATTATATGCAAGTTCAAGTTGAAACTGAAAAAAAATATACCAAAGGTATGAGAGGCAAAGTATGACCATGGGTATATCCCACCCAAGTGCAGAGATCACCTCAAGAATAGGTTTAATGCATTGAGCATGAATGATATAATATCAAATAATTTGTGGCAAGACATCAAAGACACCATTAATGAGGAAAGCAAAAAGTTATTAAAAGGATAGGCAGGGCGTGGTGGTGCACTCCTGTAATCCCAGGGGCTGGGGAGGCAGAGGTAGGAGGATGGCAAGTTCAAGACCAGAGGAAGTCTATATAATTTAGGGAGATCCTGTCTCAAAGAATAAAAATAGAAAATGGGCTGGAGGCGACAGCTCAGTGGTCCACCACTTGCAGAGCATACAAGCTCAAGGCCCTGGGTTCAACTCCCAGTACTACAAAAGAAAGAAAGAAAGAAAGAAAGAAAGAAAGAAAGAAAGAAAGAAAGGAAAAAAATATAGACCAAATTACATGTGAAAAGAGATCCTGAAACTTGCCCTTGAACATCGAGCAGCTAAAATCAAAGGAAGACATGATAAAGTTAAGGAACTAAACAGAAAATTTCAAAGGGCAACTCCAGAAGACAAAATCAAATATTTTAATGACATCTGCAAAGAACTGGATACAGAAAACCAAAAGAAAGAACATATTCTGTTTTTTTCAAGCTTAAGGAATTGAAGAAAAATTTCAAACCTCAAGTGACAAAAGTGAAAGATTCTACAGAGGAAATATTAAATGATGCAGGAAACATCAAAAGAAGATGGATGAAATACACAGAGTCATTATACAAAAATGACTTGGTGGATGACTGACCATTTCAAGAAGTTGCATATGAGGAACCAATGGTATTGAAGGACAAAGTAGAAGCTGTCTTGAAGGAATTGGTGAAACACATGGCTCCAGGAATTTATGGAATACCAATAGAGATGTTTCAACAAACAGATGCAGTACTGGAAGTGCTAGTGTGTTTATACCAAGAGATTTGGAAAACAGCTACCTGGCCAACTGACTGGAAGAGATCCATATTTGTACTATTCCCTGACTGGAATAGATCCATATTTGTACTATTCCCAAGAAAGGGGATTGAATGGAATGTGGAAACTATCTAACAATATCATTAATATCACAGGCAAGCAAAATGTTATTCAAGATTATTCAAAAGTGATTGCAGCAGTACATAAATAGGGAAATGTATGAAAATCAGGCCAGAAACAGAAGAGGTCAGGGAACCAGGGATATCATTGCAGCCAGATGGCTGACAGCTATGCTACTGGGTCTCCCTCTGAAAGCAAAGGAGACCAGAAAGATGTTAATCTATGTTTTATGGATTATGGAAAGGCATTTGACTGTGTGTATCATAACAAATTATGGAAAACACTGTGAAGATTGGGACTAGCAGAGCACCTAATTGTACTCACGAGGAATCTGTACCTGAAGCAGGAGGCAATTGTACAAACAGAACAAGGAAAAACTGTTTGGTTTAAAGTTGAGAAAAGTATGCATAAGGGCTATAGCCTTTCATCATACCTCTTCAATTTCTATGCTGAGCAAATAATCTGAGTAGCTGGACTTTATAAAGAAGATCACAGCATCAGTATTGGAGGAAGATTCATTATCAGCTTCTGTTATGCAGATGACATAACTCTACTTGCTGAGAATGAAGAGGATTTGAAACCTTTACTGATGAAGATTAAAGAACACAGCCTTCAGTATGGATTGCACCTCAACATCAAGTAAGCAAAAATCCTTGCAGCTGGATCAATATGCAACCTCACAATAAAGGGAGAAAAGGTTAAGGTTGTCCACGATTTGGCTTTATTTGGTTCTACACTCAACAACTGTGGAAACAGCAGTGAAGAAATCAAAAGATGCATTGCTTGGGAAAAGCTGTGGCTAAAGATCTCTGTAAAGTATTGAAAAGTAAGGATGTCACATTGAAGATGAAGGCATAGCTGACTCATGCCATGGTATTATCAGTCACATGATATTTTTGTGAAAGCTGGACATTGAATATGGGAGACAGGAGAAGAACTGATGCGTTTGAATTATGTTGCTGGAGATGAATATTGAATATACTATGGACTGCAAAAAAGACCAACATACCTGCCGTATACAAAGTGTAACCAGAGTGCTCCTCAGAGACTAGCATCACTAGACTTCATGTGACATAATTTGAACATGCTTTCAGGAGCAACCATTCTGTGTAGAAGGACATCATGTTTTGGAGATTGGCAGGTCAATGAAAGAAAGAAAGACCCTCAACTACACGGGTTGGCACCATTTCTTTAACAATGGGCTTTAACAATGGGTTGCTACTAGTCAGACTTGACTTGATGCCACCTACCAACAACAATCAAAACTTACAGTAGTCGCCAGAAGTAAGATGAAACACTAAAAGTACATCTTCTTATGAAAGAAGAAAATTTTTTTCTGGAACAGCTTATTCAATAAGGAAAATGAAAGTATAAAAGCTGTACGATGGAATGTAAATTCATGATATTGGTCAATTGCCATTTTTATTTGCTAGTTCTTCTCTCTCAACAGTACTTAAGTGAAATGAGAAAGAGTCGAATGCAAAAATAATGGAAGAAAAAATGTAGATAACAATATCTCTTCATTCTACCCCTCCTTGCATATTTTACATTTATTGCAGATATATTAACTCTTGGAAAACAAGGACTGAAAAGCTAGCTGTGTTACCCCACAGGCTTATTTTTTTGTTTTGGCCACAGTCTGTGAAAAAACATTGCATTTAGACTACTTTTTCTGTTCTGCTTTCAAAACCTCACATTTCACCCATTTATTCCTCTGAAATACTTTTAAGTTTGTTTCATCAAAATTCAATAGTTATATTGTTTTGACTGTATGAATTTCCCAGCAGTTAACAAATAGAGAGTCGAATATATGTTAAATAATATAGACATTTATAGTCCATTACCTGCAAACAAAAGCAGATGAAATGCTTCAACTTACAGTATATATATATTAAAGAGAAGAATATAAACTACAAACATAATAAATATTAAATTAGCAAGAATATTGTTGTTTTTGTTGTTAGGTGCCATCGAGTTGGTGTCCAACTCAGTGACCCTCATAGGGTTTTAAATGGATGATTGTTCTGGGTTTGCCTTAGGACTGGATTGCCGGGTCCTTCTCCCATTTTTGCGGTGCTGGGAATCGAACTCAGGACCTCAGAGACTGCAGAGTAGCGCTCTACTAACTGAGCTAAATCCCAGCCCCACAAAGAACATTAGAAGAGGATAAACACCACAGGCAAAATAGAAGGTTCAGTTTAGAAAAAATTTGCTTGTAGGAAAAAAAGAATAATTAGATGCCAAGTAATATAAAATCTCCATGTGAAAGTTTCATTTGAGTAGAGGTGGGAAAAAATAAAAAGATTAGCTATGCAAATATATTGATGAAGGCATTCCAGGTAGAGATAAGGATGAGCATAAAATCCCTTTGGCTTGAATTTATATAGACTAGATGGAGATATAACAAGAGGACTAGCTTTGCTAGACTAGAAAACAGATTAGTAGTGGATGTGGTGGGGAGAAAATGAAAGGATAGATCATGAAAATTACTTACAAACTGTTGTAAGATCTTTAATTTTTCCTGAGGAGATTGGAAACTACTGCAAGAAAAGGAATGAAGGAAATAAATGATCAGGTTTAAGAAAATCAATCTAGATACTCTGTTGAAAATGGAATGAGTAAGAACTATGATAATATCACAGCAAATAGACATGATGTTGGAACAGACCAGTAGATTGCCCTCAAGATGATGGGAAGTTCGCATATCTAGATACACTGTGAATGTAAGCACACAAAAATTTCCACAGAGTTGAGTGTGAAAAATGAGAATGGACAGTAATGCATGACATCATGGCTTCTGTGTTAACTTTAAGACAGGAAGCATTGTCATCAATCAAGAATGACTGCCTCAAGAAAGAGTAGATTGAAGTGAGGAAGAAAATTAGGACTTCTCCTTAGACACGCTGTTTTGAGATGCTGAATAGACAACTATATCTGATATTGAGTTTATAGAAAATGAGAAATAATTGAGGAGATTATATGCCCTGGAAGGAGAGGAAGGTGTTTGAGAGAAGAGAGTGATGAACTGTGTCAAATTCTGCAGGTACTTCTCTGAAATGTTTTGTATATATACTTTAATGTTGGTCCACATTGACTCATTGGTAGGTACCCTCTGTACCTTGTCAATCATTTTTTTTCACCACTGAAAACTTCATTTCTCCTCTTTGTTCTATCTTCTCTCTTTCTAGGACTTCCATTATTTCTGTGTAATCTGCAGAACCACAGATAAGTGTCTTGATTTTCTTTTTTTTCAGTTTTTTGCCTTTTAATAATTTCCATATTTCTATTTCCAATAGATATAAATATTAGCATATTATATATCCAATAGAAATAAAAATTTCTATTTTATTTTGTTATTTTATTTAGTTAATTACAGTTAATGACATTTTATCTCCCTGAATGTTATTTTTATGGCATCCACTTGTTAATTCATTAATGCTGTATATTTTAATGTTCAAAACTCTCAGTTTTATTTATCCCTCTGTATGGCTTCTGTTCTTTTTATATTGAGTTTTTCCTCCTTTTTGCTTGTTACTATCAATCTATTACACAGAGGTTTTATTTGTTTTACTTTGTGTTTTTAAAGAAAATTTCTAGCAATCTCTAGTTGTTTTATTAATTTTAAAAGCATGGAATTAAAAATACTCTTTGGAAATGCTGCAGGCATAGAAATGGCTTCTTTTCTGTGTTTTTTATTGGTGTGTTATTTAGCTGAGCTATTTCACTGGGGAACCCTTAATATCAGAATACTTAGTCATTTCTCTTAAGCTAGTAAGATCATGTACAGAACTCTTGTCCAATATCCAACTTTGAAGAATTTATGCCTAGAAAACTATATTCAAATAGTCTGTAATTTTGGAAATATAAGACATGTACAGATCTCAACATTTTTAGTATGCGGTGTATAAATTTTTCCTTAAAGGATATCTTTTGTTCCTCAGTATGTTGTTGTCATTAGGTGCAATGGAGTCTGGCCAGGTTCAACTCATAGCGACCCTTATAGGGTTTTCAATACCTGATTATTTCGAGATTGCTTTGTCATGTTGTTTTCCTGTTTTTGCTGTGCTGGGGATTGAACCAGGGCCTTCAGAGAGTGCAGAGCAGCCCTCTACTAACTGAGCTAAACCCCAGCCTGTTCCTCAATGTAGGGGTATGTATTACTCTCTCAGTGAATAATTTATAGACTTTGCTGTATAGAAGTGAAATTGTTTCCAGGCAATACAGAATAGAACAGGTGAAGTGTTGGTATAACCCTCCATTTGGACAAACCTTCAATCAGTCCTACTGTTTTTGTATCAAATTGTCCCCACTTGGAGATTTATTTGTTATGTCTAAACTTGGAAATTCACAGAAGTAAAATCCCACATAGCAGTCGCTCCTTAGATTTCCACATGGGTGCCTTAATGGCTAGTTTTCTTAGGTTGTTTTAGGAGGGTTGTGTGAGTTTGTGAAAATTAATAAATCCTCAGACTGCCATGATAAACTTACATGTCTCTTACAACATTTCTAAGTAAAATATGATACAATATAATATTCTTACAGTGTCTTTCAATTTAGTCTCAATTTCTATATTAGCAGATTTTAAGATTTACACTGACAATTTTATCCTATACTGAATCTACATATTTTAAATCATTTTTCCTACATTTTGTTTCAAAATATGGGAAAAGCATAATCTGATTGATATTAACCACAGTTAAAGTTATGTTGTATTTTAAAATTATAATTATATTTCCTTATTTTTGTTGTTGTATTGTCTTCTTATTTTTATCTTATTGAGACAGAATCTCATTATGTAGCCTAGGCTGGATTTGGAATTCAGATGCTCCTGCCTTAGCCTCACCAGTGCTGTGATTATAGACATGAACCACCACGCTCAGCTCATTACTCATATTTTTAAGTAACTCTAGAATATTCTATATTAATGATTTTAGCATCAACATCAAATAGGTTTCTTCTTGCATTCAGTGAATTTCTTGAATTCATACTAAATTATACTTATCATTTTCATGTTCATTTTTTGTTTGCTTGGTTTGTTTTGGTTATTTATGTTGCTCAGAGAGCTTGTATTTGCCCGATTTTCTGCAAATGGAAATATGACTAGTATCCCTTTTTCACACTCTCATGTTCACAAGAGCTTTAAGTCACCATCCACACCATATAGAATCATTTTCATCTCTGGAGATTCACCTGGGAGGCCTCTGTTCTCTTCATCCTCATGGCCTCTTGGTTTCTGTCCTGTATCATATCTTTTCATTTACTTCCTTGTTTAGCATGATGTTTTCCTCAAGCGACTTTTTCAGATAAAGGGTACTGGTAGACGTATTTAGGTATATTTTCCCATCATACACACACAACAAAAAGAAAGAAAATTAACTGCACAACTGATTAACTGTACTATTTATTAAATGTTGGATGGAAAATGAAATAATGAAAGACATTGCTTCATCATCTGACATCCAAAAGCTTCCTAATTACAGACCTGTGATTCTTTATGATTTACCACCATTTTTTCCCCTCCTCAAGCAGTGGAAGTTTGGGGAAAATTTCTTTATCATTAAAGTTGTAAACCTTTATCAGAATACCTTTCAGTGTTTTGTTGTTTTTTCCATTTAATTTTCCTTACTCTATGAGATTTTGTATTAGTGGGTATCATGTTTCTTTAGCTTTAGGAATTTTTTTTTGATACCTTATTTCCTTTACTTATTTTCATCATCATCTAGAACTCTCATTGGTGTATTGTTGCATCTTCTGTGTGTATCTTCCTTTTGTGCTATATTTTTCCTGGCATTTTAGTTTTTCTTTCACTCTACATTCCAGGAAATTTATTAGGCTTGGTTGGAAAATATCAACCATTATGTTTTGGGTTGTTTATGTGAATGTTTATGATATTTTGAGAAAAAAGAATTTTCTATCCTATATTTAAAACATGGTAGCACAAACCTATAATCACACAAAGTTGAGAGGCAGAGGCAGGAGTATTGAAGTTTGAGGCTAGAGCAAGAACTATATAACAGTGAGACTGTCCTCAAGATATATATATCTATATCTATAGATATCTATCTATATATAGAGAGAGATATCTATAGATATAGATATATATATCTCAAGGACAGTCTCACTGATATATATATATATATATATATATATATATATATATATATATATCTTGTTTGCTGTCTTGGTGCTTCTCTTCTGATTAATTGTTTTTTACTAACAGTGGTCCTAAAGCAATAACTCCATTGTAGGCATACCTTTCCTTCGCTCTAGTGCATATTTGTCTTTTTTATAAATTGTTCTTTTCTGAGATAGAAGGCCTGGTAATGTGTATGTCAATTCATAATGTTTACTTTTATCCATGTGTCAAAAATTTGTTAGTACACTAAGGCTTCCAAAAGATAGAAAGAAAAGAGACTTCTGTGGGGCACAACATCCACACTAGAATATTTAGTCGTTTCCCCTCACTGGGTCAACCATGTCTAACCCCTGTCCACCTCAGCACATACACTCAGACACACACACACACACACACACACACACACACACACACACACACACACACACTTAACCAGGAAGTAGACAGCTATTTTCCTGGTCTCTGCATGCAGAACTTTAAATATTCTGTCTTCTCTGCCTGAAGTGGCATTTCTTTGTCACTCTCAAGGATAATACTGGTTTCTAGTTGAATCTCTCATATTTTTTAGGATTTGACTCTAGTCTGCATTTTTCAGTCCTCTATTATATAATTAACTTGTCAACAAAGCCCTCTCCTATTCTCCGTCATCATCTTCAAATCTCAAATGACAGCTATGCCAACCTTTTTTATTATGATTTTCTTCTTTTTATATATTATATTTTTATTTCTGTGAAATAACAAGAAATTTTGGACACATGTATATTCCCTGTTGAACCATGATTCCCATCATCTCCTAATGCAATCATAAGTATTTATTTCATTGAACAGAATTCCTTGGCCTCTTCAAATCAAAATCCTTTGCATAATTGTTTTCTATTTCTGAAATTTTATATCATTCATTTTTCTAGCTATGATGGTCTTTCTGACTTGATTATTGCTGTTGTTATGTCCTCAAGTGGTGTCTGGCTCATAGAGACTCTCATAAGATTTTCAATGGCTGATTGTTCTGAGATTGTTTCTGGAGTGGGCTGCCATGTCCTTCTCCCATATTTGTGCTGCTGGGGATTGAAGCTGAGTCCTCAGATAGTGCAGAGCAACACTCTACCAACTGAGCTATACCCCCAATACTGTGCCTTGATTATTAATTTAATATTATTTTGATCTTATTAATTATTCTAGTGTAATACAAAGTTAATACTAAAAGCAAACAAATAACCATAGCTCTTTCAACAGGCAGAAGGGACAGACACTAGACAATAACAATTTTCCAAAAATAATCCGATTGTATGACATTTACTGCAGGACAGCAGGCATTATCTAGTTCCTTATGTCAGGAATAATTTAGCATTTATGTGGCACTTTACAGTTTCAAAGTGCTCCTCAATCATTAATAAAACATTTCCTCCACATTCCTGTCAGACAGGTCAGTATAACTACCAGTAACTAGAACTACTTAATAAAAAAGATGGTGAAAGAGTTCCTCTTTGTTTCATGGTATTAATTTGAAAACACTACGAAACATGCTTGAAAATATGAGCCTTTGGTAAATCTATTGACTATACTGCATTACATTCTATGAATCTAAAATAAGGGTGAGTTACTGTGAATGACACTATGGGAAGCTTAAGAAAATATAACTTCTTTCAGAAGCAGGCTGTAGTCAATGAAGTTATTAACAAATACATAGAAAATACTCTCTGCGTTAAGGCCTATTATATTATTACAGAGATGATAGAATTCTAGAATTTCTAGGGTTAGCAATATTTTGTACAGAATTGAATAATGTAACAGAGATTGATTAAATGTTAAGATCATGTTTGAGAGAGAATGTTGGTTCTCAAGTCACTTTGAAGGAAAGATAAGTCAGCATTTTATAAATAAGTAATGAACAATGACAGGCAATATACCCAGATGTTGTGGAATCATATTTCTAGAGAACATTATGTTCTTGTGCTTGGTTACCACACAATGCAATTTCCATTGTCCACAAAGTTATTTCTTAGGAATTTTTCATACTGAATACATGTCAAGATGAAATTTTTGATATGCTGAGTTAAATTTTAAAATATATATTTTGAAAATTAATTTCATATATTTTGCTTTACTCTTTAATATGAACATATATGTTGCCTTATTATATTTATATATGTGAGGCTTATTATATTTCTATTGAGCAAAGGTTATCTAGAATAGCTCATGAGTCTGACATGGGTGGGGAGAAAGAAAAGAGAGAAGGAAAGTGAGAAAACACAACATTTCCAAAATTTTCAAGATAAAGAAGAAATGAGATTATAAATAATACTGAATGAATTCAACTTTTGATAAAAGGTAGAGGATATACAAAGAGGCAAGAAGGGGAAAAGCTGAAATTCATTCTTGCTTTCCATGTGTGATGTATGTGGCACAAATTCAATGTATTGTTTATGGTTTGGAATCATGGTAACAAATACTATTGAGTATGTCCTAGCATCTGCTATGTTCCCCATGCCTTGGTGTTCATATTTTTATCCTTCTGTTGAGTATGTATGGGATCTGGGACTGTCTTGTAACTAACAGCATATGACAAAAGCGATAAGATGTTGCAGATTAATTAAATTCCCCAGCCTGTTCTCTTTAAGTTAATCAAAATGGAGATTACTTTGGGATAGATAGACTTCATCTGGTGAAAATCCTTAAAATAGAAACAAGGATTTCTCTGAGGTGAGTTACTGCCTTTGCTAGCTTGATGAAGTAAGCATTCTTGTCAAGGAAGTTTACATACCAAAGACCTGTGAATGACCTCCAGAAATTTTCAGTAGCTTCTAAGATCTGAGATGATGTCAGGTAGAGAGCCACAGAAAT
This sequence comes from Pedetes capensis, assembly GCA_007922755.1. Taxonomy (NCBI): domain Eukaryota; kingdom Metazoa; phylum Chordata; class Mammalia; order Rodentia; family Pedetidae; genus Pedetes; species Pedetes capensis. Next base: position 32,156 of record VMDO01015633.1, read on the forward strand.
TTGGTGCCCTCCATCATACATTCATAAGGAAATGACTCCTGCTATCCATCTGAGTGATCCTGGAAGCAGATTCTCCTTTAGTTGAGCCTCTGTGTGTGAATATTGTCTGGTGACAGCCTGAGTACATCCTTTTTGGACCCTTAGGAGGCCATCCAGCTATGGTATGCCTAGACAGACTCTTCACCCAGGTAAACTTTGAGATTATAAACACAAGATTTTAAAATAAAGTGTTTGGTTATATGTAACACAGCAATAGAAAAAACCAACACACAACCATTTAGGCTTTACTACTTTGAGTGGAACATGTCAGCGTTCTCCCACTGTGAAGAGCTGCATTCTAGGCTGAGATGCAGCACTTCAACCTATTTTATTCTACTTACTTTTTTTGTTGTTGTAGATCACTCTCTTCTGTAAAACAAGAACAAAACACCTTGATCGAAATTAAATATTTACAATGAATTCTCAATCTAAAATTCCATTATGATTCAATTTTAAAATATTGTTATTGATTCTCCATGGTCATTTTCTTCAACTTTGAGAAGATACATGTTTACACCATTACACATATTGGTGTTAGTCCTACATGTACAATATAGTATATACTAAAAGAAGTATGCCTGCAGCCATACCACTGTGGTGTCCAATCCCGTCAGATAACAGAAGCTAAGCAGGGTTGGGCCTGGTTAGTACTTGGATGAGTCACTGCCTGGGAACTCTAGATGCTGTAAGTTTAGGAGAAGGATATGGCAGCCCACTTCCAAAAAACAGCCATTTTAAAACCCTATGAATGGCAGAAAAGAACTGACAATAATTTTTCACTTGTTGTACATAGGGTCACTGAGTCAGACACTGACTCAATGGCATCTAACAACAGAAGAGTTGTAAATATTCACTTAATATAAAAAACTCACAAGATTCATTATTCAATTTTATTTGGAAGTCTGACAATAATGAGTTGATAATCTTTTGGAAAGAAGTATCTATTGATATCTTATATTAATCTCATATTTTAAAGTATTTAACAAGCATTATAATTTTCTTTAGAGCAAATAATTCCTAACCAGGAAATTGGAATTCTAATAAATATATTTAACATAACAATCAATTGTCTCCAGGTGCTGTGGCATACATTTGTAATTTTTGAGAGTTGGTAGGCTAAGGTAGAAGGATAGTAAGTTTGAAGCCAGAGGTAGCCTGCACAGATTAGCAAGAGTCTGCCTCAAAATTTTAAAAATAGGTTGGGTTGTGCAGCTAAGTGGTAGAAGAGTTGCCCACCATGTGCAAGGTCCTAGGTCAAACCTCCTGATTCTAGAAAAACAAAAATCAACTACTTTTGGCTTTCTAAAATTACCCAGAAAAATCTGCATTTTGTGGTAGAGAAAGGTGTTTCTCAGTCCTAGAAAAAATCATATCATGAAGAGAGACAGTTACTTAGTTATTTTCTTCGCTTCTAATATTTGCATTAAATTGTTGTTGTTGTTCTGTGCCATTGAGTCAGGTTATAGCATTTTCAGTGGCTCATTGTTTTCAGGATTGGTTTGGGAATGGATTGTCAAGTCATTTTCCCTTTTTTAAATTATTTTTTAATTTTTTTTGGAACTGCTGGGATCGAACTCAGATTCTCAGACAGTGTGACATAGCATTCTATCAACTGAGCTAAACTCCAGCCACCATGTTAAATTATAGAAGAGCTTAAATTTTCATAACAAAAGTGATATGGGAGTCTTAGACCAAAACAAGCACACACTTCATAAAATGACTGAGAGATTCAGAAAACAGATGATGTAAATAATAAATCTATGAGGGCAGATATTTAGTAAGATGGTGTGGAGACCTATATTTATTCTTGTCAGAGTTAATATTTCTATGAACGCTCCACAAAAATAAGTAAAACAGCCCACTAACCACATTTTCACATGAAATTACATTGAAGGAATGTGTGAAAGGAAAATAAAAAACAATATAAAACAAATAGATAATGACAAGATCGCAGCAAACCCCTCTAGATGTTGACAGTGTAAAACTTCAATCAAGGATTTCTTCACACGAATCAGAGTGGAGATGAATGGCAACAGGTTCAGCAGTGATTTCATTATTTAGGACTGACATAAGGAAAGGCATATGAGAAGAAAATGTTGGAAGGTGTCAAAAATGATTCACTATTATCCAAAAAAGACATCACATATATTCAGGGAGAAAGAGAAAGGAAACACACTTGTATGTTTTTTTTAAATTGAAAATAAACTGTGAAATTTGAGAGAGCAGATTTGCAAAAATTAAGTGACCTAATATATAAATGTGTTTGGGTGAGAAAGGGAACCCTGGGGCCTAAATTAGCCATAACTCCATTCCTTATGCCATATGTTATCTATAAAATGCAACAATAATGATTTGCATATTATAATAGGAATATGAATATGCATATGAATAGGGAAGTATTTCTAGTACCATGACACCTCAGGGCTTGAATTGCTCCATGCCGGAACATTTCAGTCTTCAGCCAACATTTTTGAGAGAATTCTGGTTCCTTGCTTGACAACTTGTTTGGCACTCAACCACCACATTGAAATCTGCATGAGATGCCATGTTTACCTATGACCATTTCAAGTGAAACAAAGAGCAAAGTGTTATTGTTGCATGTTGATATCAAGCCATATTGTGTTCACAATCTTGTGGTTCAACGTTCACAATCTGCTGTTTTTTCCATGTATATATATGCATATACCATACTGTTGTCATGACACCCAAGAAACTTTTTAATGTTAAAAGTGAAGCAAAGAAGAAAATAGTAAGGATAGCAGTCTCAATTTTATAAAGGAATTATGAGCTGGGTGCAGTGGTGCATGACTAGAATCCCAGCTACTGTGTAGGTGGTGGCAGGAGGATCCCAGGCTTGAGGCCAGAGGCAGCATGAATAAATTACTGAGAGCCTGTCTCAAAATAAAAAGCAAAAAGTGACTGGGAGTGCAGCTTAGTGGGAGAGGGCTTGCAAAGTATGCACGAGGCCCTAGGTTTAGCCCCCTAGTATCAAAAAAGAAAAAAATAATAATTTATTGCCAAGTATTTTAGCAGGGCTGGGGCTAACTCAGTTGGTAGAGTGCTTCTCTGTATTGTTTAAGTAACTGGCAATCCACTCCCCAAATAATCCTGAAAAACAGTCAGCTATTAAAAACCCTATGAATAGCAAAGAAGGACTGACATAGTTCTGGGCATGGCATTGTGTCCAGGAGTGTTTTGTTCTGTTGGACATAGGGTTGCTATGAGTAGGACCCAAATCCACGACACCTAACAACAACAACAAGTATGTTTGTAGCATACATGTGGCTGAATTAGCCATTCAAACTGGATTAGCCATTCATTATGGATAACACTGTGAAGAATGGGAATACCAGACCACCTAATTATACTATGAAGAATCTGGACATTGACCAGGATGCAGTTGTGCGAACAAAACAAAGAAACACTGTTTGGTTAAAGGTGAGAAGGATGTGCATCAGGAATGTATCCTTTAACCATATCTCTTCAATTTCTATGCTGAGCAAATAATTGGAGAAGCTGCAATTTATGAAAAAGAACAAGGCATCAAGATTGGAGGAAGACTAGTCAACAACCTGCATTATGCAAATGACACAACTATACTTGCTGAAAGAAAATTTGAAACATTTACTTATGAAGATCAAAGAACATAGCCTTTGGTAACAAAACAAAAATCCTTACAACTTGGTCAGATTGCAACTTCACAATAAATGGAGGAAAGATTTATGTTGTCCATGATTTTGCTTTACTTGGTTCTACAATCAACACCTGTGGAAGGAGAAATCAAGAAATCAAAAGAGGTATTGCTTTGGGAAAAGCTATGGCAAAGGATCTCTTTCAAGTATTGAAAAGTAAAGATGTCACACTGTAGACAATGGTGTGCCTGATTCCTGCCATGGATATTTTCAGTTACATTGTATGATTGTGAAAGCTGGACATTGAACAAGGGAGACAGAAAAAGAATTGATACTTTTGAATTATAGTGCTTGAGATGAATATTGAATATACGTGGACAGCCAAAAGAACCAACAGATCTGTCTAGAAACAGTGCAATCAGAGTGCTCCTTGGAAGCAAGGATGGCTAGACTACATCTTATTTTGGACATGTAGTCAGGAAGGAGCAATCCCTGGAGAAGGACATCATGTTTGGTGGCAGGTGAACATAAAAAGGAAATCCCCCCAACTAGATGGATTGACATAATGTCTGCAATAATGGGCTTAAACATAAATAAGATCATGTGCATGGCACAGAATTGGCACTTTACATAGGGTCTCTATGAATCGAACCTGACTCCATGGCACCTAGCAACAACAACAACAACAATAGTGCTGGAACCAATGAATACAGTTACATTATTTCTTATGGGCAAAAAGTGCTGGCAACTCTTTGATTGGCACTCAAAGCCTTCCTTCAGGGATTGTGGTTGAGTGCCAAGATACCACTGTCATTGCACAAAACATTTGACACGAAATAGAGTTCTTCTCAAAATAATGTCTTTCTTGGTTTTATTTCTATCCTGTAAAATATATCATACTTACTTTGTCTTGTAAAGTTTATATTTGTAATATGTATTTTTCTCTCTTTCACAAGTACTTGCAAAATGAAAGTATAAAACAGGTTTTAATCTCTTCTTAAAACTATTCCATTGCCCATGCCATTTTATATTCTTCTTTGAAAGAATAGCTTTTCTCTCCCATGTATATGTCAATGACTGAAGAGATGAACAGCCAGAGTATAGCATACCTGAAAGCCAACACAATTTAGAAAGACAGATATTTGGACAGAGCCAAGCTCTATACTTTCCAAGCTATGCTTTCTTTGGTAAGTTGCTACGTTTTCGTAAAATTGAAATTGTGTAGCTGGAAAATGGAAACACTGACACAAAAATGTTGGAATAAGACTTGAATATGTTAATACCATCTGCAAATGTGTTTGTTGTTGTTGTCAGGTGCCCTCAAGTCAGTGTCCAACTCATAATGACCTTATGTACAACAGATGATACAGTATTGTTAGTACTTCTCTGCTATTCATAGGATTTTCAATGGCTGATTGTTCTTTGGGAGTGGGTTGCCATGTCTTTCTCCCAAGCCTACAACACCTGGTGTTCCCACCTGGTCTCCAGTACAAGTACAAAGTACTAAGTATAAGTACAAGTACTAAGTTTGGAGATCTGATGGGATCAGATGCTACACTGGTATGGCTGGAGGCCAAAAGTGCACATAAATACTAAATAAATGTGAAGGCAAGTGTGTTTCATTCTATCCATACAAAATAAATAAATGAAAGCCCATCATCATTGGCTGAGCTGGCAATTACTTCTTTGCTAGATAATACAATCCTATTTACACTGTCTCCATCTTCCTTTGATTGCTAATGTGAGCAGGTTGATTGTGTTTTTACCTTGTTTCTTCCTCTCCCAACAAGCAGCTAAATTTTGTATATAAACATGAGGATCAAAAGGGCAATTATTGAGCATTCTACCTTCAGGAATGATTTCTTTAAGCTAAACACTTAAAACTTGAAATCAAATTTAAATAACAAAGATTGAGGCATAAATACTCCAATGACTTGTCCCATTCTTTCTCTGAGACTTTTCTTGTAGAACCAAAACATCTGAACTTCCCTGTTTCCCAAACGTTACGAAAACCTCTTTTGAAATTCAAGACACTAATTTTGAGGTACATTTGATAAAATGAACAAGAGATAATCAGAGTTTGTCTTTACAGGAACAAAAGAAGATAGGAAAAAGGGGAGGAGATAAATATTCTAGCTTCTCCTCTTAGCATTTAGGAATTAAGTCATTTTAAAGTGAAGAAAAACAAGATGTATAAATTGCTTTATATACAACAATGAAACCAGAGTAATTCCTAGATTTACATGCATTTGAGTTATTTTCAGAGGATTAATTAATGTTGTCTCTCTTTTTTATATAACAGTATATCTCAATTAGTATCTGTTAATGATTTACTGGCTATCTCACTAGAATTATTGACTCTTTCTGAGACAAGCATTTCTAAGAGGCATTAAAGTCCCATTGACTTTGTCATTGTTGCTAAGTGCCCTACAGTTGTGTCTGACTCATAGCAACCATCATAGGGTTTTCAGTGGCTGATTGTTTCGGGATTGCCTCAGGAGTGGATTGTCAAATCCTTCTTCCACTTTTGTGGTGCTGGGAATCGAACCAGGGACCTCAGAGTCTACAGAGAGCCACTCTAACAAGTGAGCTAAATTCCAGCCCCTCCATTGATTTAGTAATTATACAATATTAGGGAATTATTGAATATTGTAGGGGCTGAAGTTTAGCTCAGTTGGTAGAGTGCTGTTCTGCACTCTGTGAGGACCCAGTTCCAATCCCCAGCACCGCAAAAACAAAAGAAAGACATGACAATCTACTCCCTAAACAATCAATCATTAAAAACCCTATGAGGGTTGTTATGAGCTGGACCTGACTTTTTTTTTTGTTGGGGGGTACTGGGGGTTGAACCCAAGGCTTTGCACTTGCATACTTTGCAAGTGCTGTACCACTGAGCTGCACCTCCAGCCCCTCACTTTTTTTTTTTTACTTTTTGTGACAGGGTCTCCTTAAATTATGCAGACTACCTCTGGTCTCCAGGATCCCCCCGCCTCTGCCTCCCCAGTCGCTGGGATTGCAGGCCTGTGCCGCCGAGCCGGGCAACATAGAATATTCTTAACCAATTGTTTTCACATTTTCAAAATGAAAATACTGGAAGTTGTGAGTTCCTGAGGAACCATAAACCAATTAGAAGTGTGCAGTCAGATTTGAGACATTGACAAAAACCTTAGCAACCTCTTTTTAACTATATAGGCAGACCATTTAAACACATAAGATTTAACTTCTAAGGCACTAGCTTTCCTTTCTTCCTTCCTTCCTTCCTTCCTTCCTTCCTTCCTTCCTACCTTCCTTCCTTCCTTCCTTCCTTCTTCCTTCCTTCTGTATTGTGGTGCTCTGCCACTGAGCTGTACCTGAGCTCCTTGGTTTTTTATTTTTCAGTTGAGACAGGGTGTCTGTAAATTACACAGGCTACTTCAGGCCTTGAACCTGTGATCCTCCTTCCTCTGCCTCCTGAGTTGCTGGGACTAGAAGCAAGTGTCACCACACCTTGCTAGCCCTGGCTTATTTATTAAGAAGTAGTAGACAAGGAACAGGAACATTATCAGTGACTTTTTCATATATGTGAATTTTATCTTCCAAGACAATCTCATACTTTGGACATGGTAACCCAAGATATTTTTATATAGTGCAAATCAAGAAGCCAAAAAATGGTAATCATGTATAAAAGGAGTGAGTGCTCAGATGGAGATCAAGGGGAAAAGATGTCTGATAAGAAATGGTCAAAAAAAGGTTTTTACTATTTTAAATCACTTGTAACAATGTAAAATGCTAATCAGGCAATAGGAAAGGCTCTGGAAAAGTTGGGTTCTATGTGAAATCCAAAAGTAAAATTTAATAATTGGTTTGAATCACAAGACACAAAATTCCTCTACATTATTTATATACTGGGAGAAAATCCTCTTAATCAACATTGGCCTGAGGTCCTAGGTCCAGAGGCACAAATCCTTAATTATGAGGGTAATGCTCCAATTTCTTTAGAAAGTGGACTTTTCATCATCTCTTGCTTGGTGCTTTTGCACCAAAGTGTGTAAAGGAAACACTTATTGTCAAAAAGGAAAAGACACGTAGATTGAATCAGATAGTGGTAGTTTAGTTAACAAATAAAATGTCTTCAAATCATTCTTCCTTGTAGAGCTCCTTTCCAAATTTATTTCTGTAATATGCCTATTAAGTGAAATAATATAATTCAAAAGAAAAGTGAGTTGAGTGTTATTACAATGAAATGTTCACTAAATATGAGAGGAATTAATAAAGTATAATGTAAATGCTTGCTCAGTTACCTAGGGAAATAAAAGAGCATATTTTAGTCTCTGAAAAATTGAGATGCAAAAGAAAGACTCATTAGCTTGAAAGTGTTGATAGTAATCACAAGGAGTAATGAATATTATTGTACCTGGGATACATAGTGAAACACTGTCAAATGGATGCACCATAACTCCTATGAGCCACATAAGGTCTGTCTTCTGATACAACCAGTAGATTGAACTAGAACTAATAGAATGACTCTGAGGTGCCAATGGGAAGACTAAGTAGCAGTGGTATCTCTACTAGTATCTAATACTCAGTTTAAAATGTGTCTACTTAGCCAGGATTCTTTTTCTGTCTACGAAAAGAAATTAGAATATTTACTTTTTACAACTTAATAATGTTTAAAATCAGGAGCTTGAAGAAATTGAAATCAGTATTTTGCTAAATCATCTTGGCTATTTAGTGAGTTTTAGAGAAAGGCATTATTTAATTCAAATTCAAAATCAAAGCATTTCTCTATGCATATCACAAGGACATGCATGAAATGCAGTAATTTATGATTAAGGGACACAAGATAATTCATTTAAAACAAATTTCTTAATTTGAATTTTACTTTCAATGAGATACCTTGTTAATAATATTTTTAAAGAATTAGAATTGCCCAAACAATTTGATTACCTGCAAGATACTGGATAAGGTTTAAGGACAAATGAACAGAATAACACATTGCAGAAACATTTCACATACATTGCTGATCTTACTGCTCAATAAAATTTGATTCCTCTATTGTAACATCTCACTTTTGCCTATATATTTTCCACTTCAAAAAGTTTTTGTAATTTACTAAACAGTATAAACATTTTAATGGATAATATAAAATAAATATTTTTTTAAATGAGAATAACATGATGAGTAGTTGAATGTTAGAATCACAGTAATATTACCAAATTTTCTTAAGAATGAATTGCCTTTAGAGTATGAAGAGAATATAATGGTCATGGTGGTGATGCCTATGTATTTTTAATGTAAAAGTGCTCTGGAGTAGATTTCAATACAATAAAACTCAATTTTACTTTCCTTTTGTTGCCTATACTACTTGAAAGAGGCAAGGTCATCTAAAACAAAAAGGTATCAGTTCAAAATTAAATGTTTGGCTTCATAAATTTAAATGACTGTTATTTTGCTTGTATAAACCTTATTTTAAGCATACACCTTCAGCTATTATTGGTTTATGAAATTGTTTAATAATTTCATGCTTATATAAGTTTAGTAAATAACCAAAAATTTTCCTTGCATTTTCATATTTTATATTGAGACTTAGAACTTTTATTTTGGAAATAAAAGAAAAATATACCTGTAATTATTATATGGTATCATAGGAAATTAGAATATTCGTTAATGAAATAAAACAACATAAATATAAATTATCTTTTCTTCGCTATTTCATTTTTTTTATAATTGCTTTGCACAGTCTTCAATAATGCTATCATCCTAACTCATAATTCCAACACAATGCTTTTAATTCTCTATGAGACTTTTAACTTCAATTTTAAGAAGTGTCATGCCTTGACATTTTACTCATTCAAGATGTTTTTCCTTATGCAAATCATAACTGAGCACATTGAAAATTGATGGATTACTTAAAAGTTGGTTTTATTATTTCTTTTTGCTAATCAAATCTCACATCTTAATTTTAATTTTATATTAATCTTACAGCCTGACTCTATGTGACATGTCCTATTTTTCATATTTAACTTTTGTACTGTCATATGCATGCCTGTTTGGTTGTTCGTGTTTTTCTTCAATGAAAATAAGCTTCTTTATTCTGATACTTTATTTTTATGGTGAATTCTCAATTGTGTAGTAGCCCACTATATTTCTGTTAATTATACTTCCTTCTAGGAATGCATTTTTCACCATAAATCAGTTTCCAGAGTCTGTTTTTCTTTTTTTAAAAGTTATAGCTTATGGTAAAATCAATTTCTAAGACATGGAAATAAAATTTTCTCAGAGAGAGCATGGAACTCTGTCTTTCACAGTTTAAAATCCTTTCTAACCATGATGGCCCACATAAAATAAAATTTCCATTTTGTATATCCTATATGAGATATTTCATGACACAATTAAATATTATAAATAGATACTAGAAATAATAGGTTCTTCCACGTGAATCACTCCTTACATTATGTGATCTTTATTTCTCCTTCTAAATTATTCGAACTAATTTTCCCCTGCCTGCTTATCAACACAGAGCTCATATGTCTTATTGTTGGCTTCTCTTTTCTTTCATGTCTCTGTAAAATCATCTGCAAAAAACAAAGTCTTTGCTTTCAAATTCATGTGATTTCCTTGAATTAGCTCCTGGAATGCACTGCTAAGTGAGAGTATAGTAAATGAAATCAATCAAAAAGTAGAGTGGAGCTATTTTATTCTATATCCTTGCCAACATAAATAATGAATCGGAGTACATCTTCCTTTAAATATTAAAACACTTTAAGAGATGCAATTAGGTTTGCTTTATTTTATTTATAATCCACTGCCTCACCTTCTTGTATGTGTTGACAAAAAATTTATAATTTATTATATAACAAAGAGTAAAATAGAATAGGTCAAAAGACTCAGTGAACTGAGAAAACTAATTTTGCATTAGGTATGTATTGCCTATTAATAGATGCCATTACAAAGGGGATTCCCAAATCTAAAGTTGCTGAGCAAGACAATTTCTCTCAGAAGTGAAGGAAACTTATACAATTTAATTAAAAATTATTGAACTCCTAAGTATTTGCAAAAAAGTTTTTATCTCATTATTATTTTTATTACTTGAATTGAAGTTAACATTTGTTTTCAAAGTGCCATGTGCTAGGCATTATACTAATCATTTTTATTCCATTTTGTTTCCATGCCATCAACTGGTAAAGCATGAATTTTAATTATACTTATTTAATAATGAGAAAGCTGAGGTTCAAAGTAGTTAAACTACCTTAACTTGAAAATCAATTATTTTGATATTGGGAAGATAAACAAAATATTATTTATCCAATGTACCTTAGTATGTTACATTAGTAGCAGTACAAAATCATGTGATATAATACATAAAAGAGTTCAAATGTCAAGATTTTTATGGTGGCTAACTTTTACGCCATAATTAAATTAAAAGATGGAAAGCAGGTATAACAAAAAGTTACAACCACTGAAATTATATTTTTAGAATTTAAAAAGAAAGAGCATTTTGGAAATTTTGACAGCCTCAGTATTTCTATAAACAAAAGGAAATTCAGAGAATAAATTTGATTAATTGATGCCTAGCACATAAACAACATGCTATATTTTAAATATTTAAATGGCCTGGTAGTTTGAAAAGAGCATTCAAAATGAGTTTATATAACATTTTATAATTCATTTAGCACTGTTGGTTTCAAAACATTAGCTAGTACTCCTCTCTTGTGTCACAAATCAGAAAAGTCATCAAAGCAGATGATTAATTATTCAATTATGTTAATTATGAAAATAATATTTTAAGTGTTCACATTTTGTTAATAAACTTTGATGCCAACTTTCAGTAAATATTTGTTAATGACTATGTAACATTTTTATTCCTTATATTTGTCTTAAAATATCACAAGTATCTTTTATTTTCAGTTCCAGTTTATTTAAACATATGCACAAATAATACGTGTACATAACTAAAACCAAACAAATGCCGTATGCGGAGTACAGGCACACCATCCTCTCACTGGTCATGTCCTCATCCACTCTTAAATCCCAACGCCTTCAGGTAACTATTGTTGGAATAGTCTACTTTTCTACATATCCTTTATGGACATAAAACCAATATATAGCAATTACTATCTCCATTTTCGCAAAAATGGTTGCATATTATAATATAGATTTTTTGCATAATTGCATAAAAACCGTCCTTACTATTCAACTAGTCATGTACAAAGAAAAATATTAACAATTTTATTATAAACCTGTATTTGGTGAACTTTGTTTAAGAGCCAAGTAGTTTAAACTTTGAAGCATGTGTTCTTTGTCACAACCACTAAGCTTCATTTAGTTAACATGAAAACAACCATAGACAATGCATAATTATATGAGTACGGCTATTTTCCAATACACCATTGTTTATATAAACAGTGGAAATTCTATAAATTGCACTGTCCGGATGCCAACATAATGCTGCAATAAATTTTGATTCTCACCAGCAAAGGATAAATATGTGCTTTTTCCAAAGCCGTATTTTAAAAATCTGATATTAGACTTTTAGATTTTCTTTTGTATTTGCTTCACTGGAAATTGTTTTGATTTTGAAACTAAAGGTAAGTTTGTTGTTGTTAGGCGCTGCCAAGTCAGGTCCAACTCATAGCCATCCTCAGAGGGTTTCAACAGCTGACTGTTTTGGAATTGTTTTCAGGAGTGAACTGCCACATCCTTCTCCAATTTTTGAGATACTGTGATCGAATCTGCCTCCTCAGAATGTGTGGAGCAGCGTTCTACCAAATGAACTGCTCCACACTTTCTGAACACCTAGGTTCGACCCTTAGCACTGCAAAAATGAGAGGAAGATGTGACAGTCCAATCCCTAAACAATCAGCCATTGAAAACCCTAGGAGGGTCACTATAAACCAGACATGACTCAACAGCTCCTAACAACAACAAAAGGTAAATTTGTTGGTAGCATAATTCCTCTTCTTCCTGATGATATGTTCTAATGGACTCTTTATGGTCTCTTGTTATTTTCCTTACTTACATTTAGTGATAGTAATGTTCTTCATCTTTTTCCCAAGAGATTTTGTTGGGGTTGCATGACAGTTTATTTTTATTATTTTTAATTATTATTCACAATTAAGTTATTTTGACCTAAAGGCTGACTTCTCCTTTGCTTCCAAGTATTTTCTAGGTCCACGAAAAATGTCTTGTTCCAAGGATTCATTATCTCTTCCTTTCTGTGCCTCTGAAACATTTTCTATGAAGCCTTATAGCACCAGACATACTTGTTCTATTGTTGTAGCTTCTCTTTTACAAAACTTAAATCACCTCCATTTCAGGAAGTGTGATTTGGTGAAATTTTCTGCAAATTACCTGTACTGATCACCTCTAACATGTTATTTATATTCTTCTTCTTTTTTGCAGCTTCTACATTATGTTGGCTATGGAAGCCCTTGAAGAGTTTTAGAACTGTATATCCATTGAGCCTTCTATTTTCACTGGTAATGGAGTTTGAATAATGTGATGTTTTATTATATAAACATACATAAACATGGTAAAAATAGGTTTAAATATTCAATTATGAAAAGATCTTTTATCTTTATTCTTCTTAAATGTAAATGAATCTTAAGACATACATTTATTTTACTCACCGTATGTTCAAAGGTAAATTTATTATGTTACAATACTGACTTTCCATACTATTGGAAAGATTGAGTGCATCACAAATATTGATCAGTTTACTTATTTTGCTTTCCTTGATAGTATCTCATGTACTTCTGAGAATCTTTTTACATAACTATTTATTTTTATAAGGAATGAACACAATTTTTTAAAACAAGACCAACATAAAAATAGTTAACATGTAAGAACAGACATAATCATAGTAGTGCAAACAAATAGGAAACTTTCTATAAATTGTCCAGCCTTTCACTGGCACTCTGACTTGTTATTATTCTTCTAAGGTGACCTTCTTGGACCAACCTTAATTAAGGACCAACCTTAATTAAGAACTACACCCTCATAAAATGCATATTACCTTGATTATTATGCAAGGAATGTCAATACTCACACTCCCACATACTATTTGTAAGGGAATGCTAATCAAAACATTTATTTTAAAGCTATTAAAAGAAGTACAAAGTTAAAAGATATTGTAAGGGCACTGTGTCTGTTTTTATTATTTGATTGCAATTGAATATTTTACATAAATAAAACTATTCAAAAATTTTAGAATGTAATTTTTAATACTTTCAAGTCTCCAAACAATAGTACAGAACAAATATAACCCAAATGTTTGTGGTATATGTGCTAAAATTAGATTAATTTTTCCTATTGTTCTTTTAAAACTGATTTTGATAATTTTCCTTTATTCTTCACTATTTTTAATATTCTGAAATTCTATATGTACTCAAACAGCTAAAGTTATCATAGATTCAAAGTCTATACACTTTCTCTAAATTACAGCTCCTTTCTACTTCCTTAATTTATGTCTGCCACTACATAAGGATTTAGCTCAGTGGGTAGAGCACTGCGCTGCAGTCTCTGAGGCCCCGAGTTCAATTCCCAGCACTGCAAAAAATGGGAGAAGGGCCTGGCAATCCACTCCCAAGGCAATCCCGAAGCACTCAGCCATTGAAAACCCTGTAAGGGTCGCTATGAGTCGGATACCGACTCGACAGCACCTAACAACAACAACAACAACAACAGTTTGTTTTTAAAGAATGGAGTGGTGGTGAGGATAAAATTCAGTGATTAAACATTTGTCAAGTATTTATGAGGCCCTGAGTTTGATCCACATGACCATAAAAAAATAGCAATAATACAAATAAATGATATTGTGGATTGTTTACAATTTTTAACTCTGGACTTAGTAGCCAATGGCTGTTTATGATGCTTTTGGTCTTTATGGAAAGGTATTCTACATCACGTAAATTTTGGGTAAATTTAGTGACTATTCAGATTTATGATCACTGTTGTCTCTTTATGGTAAAAATATTGAAGCACCCAAGGTTATTCTTTTCCAGGTCATCTCTTATATATTGAATCCCAAATTTAATGTTAAAAATTATTTTTATGACATGATGGAAAAAAATGGCCAAATTTTTGATTAGAAAGGATTTATATATTGGCTGGAAATTTTCATTTCTTCTGGTGTCTTTGTCTTGTTTTGGTATCAGAGTAATCATGGCCTCATAAAATTAGTTTGAAAATCTTCCTAACTCTTCAATTGTTTGGAAGGATTTGAGAAGGATTGGTGTTGATTCTTTAAATGTTTGTTAGAAATTACCAGTGAAACCATATTGTCTTGAGTTTTTCTTCATTGAGAAGTTTATGATTATAAATTCAAACTCCATACTAGTCTGTTCTAACTTACTACTTTTTCTTGATCTCGTGTTGGTAGTTTGTATAAATCTAGGAATTTATACTGCTTCTAGGCTATCCACTTTCCTAGTGTATAATTTTTCATGTAGTATCTTTTGATTTTTTAAATTTTATGACAATAGGTCCTATTATGTAATAGTTCCTATTCTAATTCTGATTTCATTTGAGTCATTCATTTTCTTATTATTAAGTCTAGCTAAAGACTGTCAATTTTTCTTCTTCTCAAAAAGACTAGCTTTATATTTCAATGACTTCTCTATTGTTTTTCTATTCTCTATTTCATTTATCTTTGATATAATCTTTTAAGAAAATTATTTCCTTCAGTTAACTTTGGGCTTAATTTATTCTTTTTTTGTTTCCTTGAGATGTGGAGTTAGGTTAGTTATTTGAAATCTTTATTCTCGTTTAATATAGGCATTTACAACTATAAACTTTTCTCTTAGAACTGCCTTTGTTGGATCTTATAAATTTTTTTATGTTGTATTTTCACTTACCTTTGTCCATTTGGTTTGTTTTTCATCTATTGACTGGAAACGTGTGTGCTGTTGGTCCATGTTATCCACATATTTTTGAATTTTCCAGTTTTCCATCTGCTGTTGATTTTTAGTTTCATAATGGTAAGAAAAGTTACTTAATATAATTTTATGCTTCTTAAATATATTAAGACTTGTTTCATCACCTAATATGTGAATGATTCTTGTACACATGAGAAAAAAATGTGTGTTTTGCTGCCTTTGCACAGGATCATTCCCATGTCCATTAGGAACATTTAGTCTGTGTTGTTCAAATCCTCTTTTCGTACTGATTTTCTATTCTGATGTTCTATCCTTTAGTGAAAGAGGTGATCAAAGTCTTCTACTATTATTGTATTGCTGTCTGTTTTTGCTTTCAAATTTGGGAATGTTCTCTGTATATGTTTAGGTGCTTTGATGGGTGCACATAATATTTATTAGTTTTATCTTATGAGCAAATTGACCCTCTTATTATTTAATATCCTTTTCTTGTGACAGTTTTTGTTTGTTTGTTTGTTTGTTTCAGTACTGGATGTTGAACTCAGGGCTTCACACTTGCATGCTTTGCAAGTGCTGGACCACTGAGCTTCATGCCCAACCCATTCTTTTACTTTTTGAGGCAGGGTCTTGGTAAATTACACACACTGCTTCTGGTCTTGACCTTGAGATCCTCCTGTTTGTCTCAAAATTTGCTGGGATTATAGGCATGCACCACCACTCCTGGATCTTGTGACAGTTTTATTCTAACATTAAATATGTATATTTTCTGATATAAGTCTAGCCATTTATGCTTTATTTTGGTTATCATTTACATGAAATACATTTTTCCACCCATTCATTCTCAAACTGTGTGTGCTCTTCAATTGAAAATAAGTTTTTAGGGCTGGGGCTGTAGTTCAACGATAGAGAGCTTGCCTATTACGCAAAAGGCTCTGGATTCAAACCTGCAGTGCTCAAGAAAATAGAAAATAAAAGAAGCTTATTTTTATTTTTATCGATTCAGTCAATCTATGCCCTTTGAGAAATAGAATCCATTCATTTTACAGTATTATTGATAAGAAAGCCTCTGCTTTGTTGTTGTTATTATTGCTATTGTTGTTGTTCTTCTTCTTCTTCTTCTTCTTCTTCTTCTTTTTCTTCTCCCTCTTCTTCTTCAACATCATGTTGGGTGTTACACCCAGGGGTTTGCATATGGAGACAAGTATACTACCAATGACCTAAATCCTTAGCCCTGCCTCCTGAATTTTTTCTCTCAGTCTTACAAATCTTTATTCTTTCATATTCTTTTACTATCTCCCTCTGTGTTTTGTTTTCATATTATGAGCTTTGATCTATTTCTCTCTTTCTTTTGTATAAGTTCTATAAATATTTTCTTTGGGATTACATAAATATTTTTAAGTTGTAATGGCATAATTTAAGCTGATAATTTAAGTTCAATCACATAGAGTATCTTCCTAATCAATACAGAAGCACAATAGCCTCTACAAAATACTCACAAATCTAATTTATCAACATATTAAAAGTATCATACACTATGACCAAATAGAATTTATGTCCGGGATAAAAGGATAGCTTAACATTTGGAAATCAATTAATGTGATTACTATATTGGAAGAATAAAGGATAAACCTCATATGCTTCTTAATACCTATAGAAAATCTACTTTGCAAAATGTGACACACTTATGTGATAAAAATAATCTGAACAAGTCAGGAATAGAAAGTACTACAATGTAACACAGACAACACAGTCATGTGTCACAATATGACATTTTGATCTATGACAAGCTGTACACAACCATGGCTTCCTAAGATTAAATCACCTGATGATATTGTGGCTGCCGTAGTTTGTGCAAATACACTCTTTGCTATTCACACAATGACAAAAATCACTCAAAGATGAATTTCTCAGAATATATCTACCTCAGTAACTAGCTCATTTCTATATATATGAAGTTGACAATTGATGTCACACTCAACAGTGAAAAGCTGAAAGCTTTACTTCTAGGGTTAGAAAAAGACAAGGATGCCCACTGTCATCATTTTTATACAAGATAGTACTAGAAATTTTTAGTCATGAAAAGATATAAAATACACATAAGTCATAAAAAAGAAGTAAAATTGTCCTTTCTACAAAAAATATGATCTAATGTTTAGAAGGTTACCGAAAATAAACAATGGACAAAATATGTTGTTGTTGTTGTTAGGTGCTGTCAAGTCTGGTCTGCCTCATAGTGACCCTATATACAACAGAACAAAATAGACCTCAACACTCTTCCATGCCCGACACTATGCCAGTGTTTCTGTGCTATTCATAGGGTTTTCAGTGGGTGATTGTTTCAAGAATTTTTTCAAGAGCGGATTGCTATGTCTTCCTCCAATTTTTTTTTTTTTTTTTTTTTTTGTGATGCTGGGGATTGAACCCAGGGCCTCAGGGAGTGCAGAGCAGCACTTTACCAACTGAGCTAAGCTTTAGACTGTTGGGCAAAATATAGCATTCAAATTTTATTAAAAGTATTGTTTTAGAACAAAGTGTCTTTTGAGAAATTGAATTTTCTTCTTCATTTCCCACCCTATAAGATTTTTTTCCTTCTTACAAGGTCATAATGTCATTGTTACTGTTATTATGTAATCCACTAAAGACTTTGCCATTTTGTTGTTCATATCTTCATTAATGATATATTTACAATATGTGCATTCAAAGAGGAAGTTAACATTTAATTTTTAGCAACATTTATTGAAAAGTATTTCTTACATACACTGAAATTTCTGGCTACCATTCTTCAAAATCAAGTAATCATTATCTAGACACTGTCTTCCTTTCTCTAGTCTGTTCACTTTAT
>VMDO01015634.1:0-50534 GCA_007922755.1 Pedetes capensis
GACCTACATATATAATCAATTGATGTTTAACAAAGGTACTGAGATATTCAAAAGGATAACATATTTTCCAATAATGGGCTAGTCTATGGTAATAATTGGGAATGGAGAGTATTAGGAAATATACTGAGAAGGCAACTGGATATGTAGGTGAAAAACTATGGATCTCAGGTCTTATTTCACATCAAAAATTAACTTTAATTGAATCATAGATTTAAACATATGAACTAAAAGTACAGAGTTTCCAGAAAAAAGATCTTCATGACCTTGGGTTAACAAAGATTTCTTAGGGCTTAATATACTTGAATGAAAATGAAATTATCAATAAATTGAACTTCATCTATATTAAATACTTACATTCTTTGAAAGATGTCACTAAGAAAATTAAAAGTTACTGGATAAGAGAAAATAATTGCAAAACTCACATCTGATAGAAGAGAGGGTTTCTGTTCAGAATATATAAAGTACTAATAATTGAACAACAAAAAGCAACATTTTTTAAATGGGGAAAAGATTTGAAAAGGCATTTTAGCAAAGAAGATATATGATGTCAAACAAGCACATGAAAAAAATTCAATATCTGTAGTTATTAGGTGAATGCAAACTAAAAGCATTATAACTATACAACTCACTAGCATGACTGAAATTTTAAAAGATTGTCAACCTCAGTATTGTTGAGGATGTAGAGCAATTAAAATAATTATTCTATTTTTCATCTGTACTGAAAATACAAAATGGTACAATCAGTTGGGAAATAGCTTGGAAGTTTCTTCTACAGTTAAATGGATACTTATTATATGATCCAGCAATTGCATTTATAAGTATTTACCAAAGAGAAATGGAGGTATATTCATACGCAAAGACTTGTTTTTGAATGTTCATAGTACCTTTATTCATAATACCTGATTCAAATACCTGCCAACTAGTGAACTGAAAAAAATTGTAGTATATCAATATAGTGGGATAATACTCAGCAATTAGAAGGGATAAACTATATAAACAAATCACAAGGTATTATGCTAACTAAAAGAAGTCTTACAAAAAAGGCTATAAAACTTATCTTTCCACTTATATAAAATTAAGGAAAGGGCAAAACTATATTTACAGAAAGAAGATCAGTGATTACCAGAGGCTGGGAGTAAGGGGAGGAAATTTATTACAAATAAGCATGTGGGTCCTGTTTTGGAGTGTAGGAAATGTTCTATATCTTAATTGTGATGGTTATTACATGATTGTTTACATTTGAAATAGTCAGGAAACATAAATTTTATTATGTGCAAATTCTCTGACAATGATTATAAACAAGAATTAAAGGATAGAAATTGAGGGCTGTGAATATAGATAAATACTTAAAGTATTGCTAATAGGTGGTAAGACTTGGGAAAAGAAGGAAAATCAAGAGAAAATACTTTTAATATGGAGAAACAGCAACATGTTTGTGGGTGGATTGGAATGATTCAGTAGAGAAAAATGGTAATGTAGAAGGAAGAGAACAAAATTGCTGGAGTGATAACCTTGGAGTGGATAGGAGCAGAGACTGCTCAGCTATGGTGACAGCTGCAAAGACAGTGTAATAGAATACTTACAGTTTTTGCTTTGTTTTTGTTTTTGCTTTTGCTTTTCCATATCATTTTTATTAGTAATTTTTAGTGTACAACTTAGTTTCATGATGACATTTCCATACATGTATGTCATTGTATATTGCTCATGTTCACTTCCCCCATTACCTTTTCATGGCATTCCTTCCCCCTTTATCCCCATCAATGGTACCTCTTCTGCTTGTATGTCTTTTGTGTGTGTGTGTCTGTGTGTCTTTGTGTATGTGTCCAGATTTTTCCTTTGAGAGCAAAACGTGATATTTCTCTTCCTTTCCCCAATTACCCTTTCTTATTGTCCCTCCCCCTTTCTTTAGTCCCTTTTCTTCCCCTACATAGTCCCCCTTCTACTTTCATGACCTATATAATAAAATACTTAATATTTATTGAAATCTAGCATCCATACATAAGAGAAAACATGCCATGTTTTTCTTTCTGGGTGTGGCTTATTTTACTTAAAATGATGATCTCTAATTCCTTCCATCCATTTTCCAGCAAATGTAATAATTTCACCCTTATTTATGGCTTAATAAAATTCCATGGTGTATATATATACCACATTTTCCTTATCCGTTCCTCTGTTGATGGACACCTAGGCTGATTCCATATCTTAGGTATTGTGAATAGTGCTTTAATTAACGTGAATGAGTACATATCTTTATGGTATGGTGACTTATATTCTTTTGGTTATATACTTAGAAATGGTATAGCTGGGCCATATTATAGTTATATTTCTAGTTTTTTGAGGAACCACCATACTGATCTCCATAGTGGCTATACAAACTTGTATTCCCATCGGTGTCCTAAGGTTCCTTTCTCCCAAGATTTCTCACCAACATTTATTGTTTGTTTTGTTGATGCTAGCCATTCTGCCTGGGGTGCAATGGTATCTCAATGTAGATTTGATTTGCATTTCCCTGATGGCTAAGGTTGATGAAAATTTTTCATAGTTTATTGGCCATTTATATTTCTTTCTTTGAGAAATATCTGTTCAATTCATTTGCCCATTTTTTGATTTGATAATTTAATTGTTAATGTTTAATCTTTAAGCTCTTTATATATCCTAGATATTAATCCGCTGATTAATGTATAGCTGCCTGCATCCCTACCACTGTGGTGTCTGATCCAGTCAGATCTCAGAAGCTAAACAGGGTTGGGCCTGCTTAGTACTTCGGTGGGAGACTGCCTGGGACACCAATTGCTGAAGGCTTGGGAGAAGAACCCAGCAACCCATTCCCAAAAAATGATCAGCCATTGAAAACCCTATGAATAGCAGAGAAGCAATAACAATACTGTTTTGCCTGTTGTGTATGGGGTCACTATGAGCCAGACACCAACTCAACAATATCTAACAACAACAACAATGTATAGCTAGCAAAGATTTTCTCCCATTCTGTAGGCTATCTCTTCACTGTGATAATTCTCTCCTTTGCTCTACAAAAGCTTTTTAATTTTGTGCAATCCCATTTGTCAATCCATGCTATTATTTTCTGCACTATCAGGGTCCTGTTCAGAAAGTCCTTGCCTATGCCTATGTCTTGAAGAGGACCCTTAGTGTTAGACAGTAATGTGGTACTAGAATCTGTGGCTCTTCTGTCTTCTGGTTGCTTCAGTTTTTATGGTGAGGTAGAAACCTGAGAGTAAGAATGGGATAGGAGGCAACTGAAAAGAAACAAAATGGTGTGAAAAAGTCAAAGAGGATAGTGAGAGAGTGAACTTTCCGGAGACATCTAGTATGACAGCCTGGCAACATTAAGAACTCATTTGAAGTTAGAATTTACAAATTTAAAGTGAGACCAGTCACTGTGATTGTAGTTTTTTCTTTTCTTTAGCCACATTGTGCCTCCTGGGTACAGGGACAGAGTAGCTGGAAGAACTGAATTTAACAAGTATTATAATTTTACCACAAGCACAATGAAGTGAGAGGAGTAATGAGGTGAAGGCTATGGACAAGGGAGTTAATTATAATGATTTGTAGTGGAATTTAACTTGGGTAAGAAAGTGAAGGTATCAAAGGACAGGGATATAGTGAAAAGTGGGCAGACCAATGGATTAGAATCATAAATCTTAAAGATGTACATAGCACTTTACCCAACAATACATACTTAGGAATTTTTCCTTAAGAAATATTGATATATACATATATATATATACACACAACACCTATAAGAATTTCATTTCATTATTTTATATAATAGTAAAAATTATTTTATAAATGCAATGCAATTATATAAATATTCACCAGTTGAGACATAATTAAATAAATTATGGTCCTAATTTGAAAATAGGGCTTGGGGGTTGTGTGTTAATCTGAGGCTATGCTGTGGATTTATCTGGGAGATAGACTTATCAGCTTATTTCCTGGCATTTTACATTACTGTTGTTTGTCCTTACATTGTTCTAATACTCATATAATCCAAACGGCCTAGAGTGACAATAAAACAAGAATGTAACTGAGTCCTTGCTATGCTTTTTATCATACTGCAGATGTCATGGCAGAATAGTCTTCATAGGAACAGCTCTCAAATTAAGCAGGTAAACAGAATGCCTTTCCCATTCCTGATGATCACTGTTCATGGTGTTCTGGGGTGCCATTCTTTTTGCCTGTAAAGTTGATGATGACCATTCTCCCAGTTGTCACCAAGAACCTGTGGCATAGAAGGTATGTTAAATAATTGAAAAAGACACTGTTCATGAATTCTTCTAGAGTCTATAGTATAAAGTATATATATAGCTTGTGTAGTATATACTTTATAGTATGAAATATCACATTTGATACAATTTTAAAATCTAACATTGTAAGCATGTATAACACTTAGTTATAAATTAAACATTTAAGAACACAGATGTCATAGATTTTATTATTATTTAAAACCTCTACTACCCCCTTCTGCATGTTGACACCAAGCTTGATCACATGGCTATCCTTTAGCCAATTAAATGTGAGAAGTGATGTATATGCTTTTGAATCAGATTAACAGCCATCTTATAGTTCTACCACATTCCCTTTCCCCTCTGCCTTAAGATGGATATGTCCTATATAGAGGATTGATCTGTCTTCCTGGGTCCTACAATGAAAACAAAATGGATCAGGGCTGCAGAGACATATAATATAAATAAGAGACAAACTTTCATAGTCAAGCCACTAATGTGTTGGGATTGTATGTTTCTGCATAGTTTATTCCCAGCTGATTGCACTAATAAACAAATTGAACATTTTGTTGGATATATAGAAAAGATCCAAGTACATTCTGTAGAATGGAGGAACTGTGCTTAGTGCCAACTATCAAGCATTTAATATCCACAGGTAGTAGGTAGCATTATCTTTGGGTGGAGGTTGAAGGGTCTGAAGCTGAAAGTAAATTTCACACAATTAGTGTGACAGCAAACATTCAATTTTTTTTCTTTCAAAATCCAAGCTTATTAATCCCTATGTCCATGCTTCCTTCACTTTCTCATGGTGCCTTCTGAGTGAAGGAGTTCTAAGAATAGTTGCAACTTTAGACAGGATAGACCTATGGGAATTCTTTACTTCTTTTCTAATTAGTTAAGGAGTGCTTATGTAGGCAAAGTAGGAGTTTTGCAACTAAAACCATCTGGAGAAAATGAAAGTTTAGTGTCTTGAAGAGGAGAGCATTTTCTAGCAAAACATATAGCCAATAAAGTTCCACGGCTGGATTGTAATGGCTGGATGATGAAAGCAGAATACACTTCCTTGAAAAGGTCTGAATATTATAAGCAAGCTTTAGCAGATGAAGAATTGTAGGAATAGCCTAGTATGATGGCACATGCCTATAATCCCAGCAGGTGGGGAGCTGAGGCAGGAGAAACAGAAGTTTGAAGGAGGAGTTTGAGGCCAGCCTGGGCTACATAGAGAGACTCTGTCTCAAGATTTAAAGAGACAGGGAGAAAGAATGAAAGAGAGAACAGGAAGGGAGGGGGAGAAAGAAAAGAGAAGAAAAAAGAAGAGAAAAAAGAAAAGAAAGGAAAAGCAAAGATAGAAGTGAAAAGAAAAGAGAATAGAGAGAAGAAAAGAAAAGAAAAGAAAAGAGGAAATCTTCACCAAGACCTCCTAGAAATAGAAGACGAAGGAAGTCTTTTTGCTTCTAGTGCTAATAATGGAAGCCAGGGCCTTCTGTATGGTTAAGTACATACTCTACCACTGAGCTACATCCCCAGCCACTGAAGGAAGTTTTGAACAAGGTTCTGAGAAAGTAATGCTTGGTTAAAGCAACCATAGATAGGGTTTAAAGGGTTAAGGGTCAATTGAAAGATTAAGAGATTTAACAGATTTTTTAGTAGATATTCTGACTTTTGTCTTTCTTGTATACAATAAGATATTTTTAAAAGAGAATTTAACTGACCAAAATTGTATATACTCAAGTTGTACAACATAATTAAATGTATACATAGTATAATTAACACAATCAAATTAACACACTCATCACCATCCATGCTTAGATATTCAGAAATTGTTCATCTTATAACTGAAACTTTATACTCTTTGAATGACATTTTACCACTTTACCTACCTCCCAGTCCCTGGTAACTGCAACTCTATTTCTATGGACTCAACTTTTTTAGATATCACATATGAAAAAGATCATATGGTATTTGTCTTTCTCCATCTGGCTAATTTCACTTAGCATAATGTCCTCCAGGTTTATCCATGTTGGCTCACATAGCAGGATTTCTTTCCTTTTATGGCTTATATTCGTGTTTGTGTGATATTTCTTTTATCCACTCATCCATTGATGGATACTTATGTTACTTCCACCTCTCAGTTATTGTGAATAATGCTATAGTGAATGTGGAGATGGAATATCTCTTCAAGATACTGATCTCATTTCCTTTGGATATACATACCCAGAAAAGGACTGCTAGATCATATGGTAGTCCTATTTTTACATTTTTGAGGAACCACTACACTGTTTCCCGTAACGGGTGTACTAATTTACCTTCCCATGAACAGTGTATAATTTCCTCTTCTCCACACCCTGGCCAACACTTATTGCTCATATTTTTGTGGTAAATACCCACCCTAATTGGCATGAGGTGATATTTCATTGTGGTTATGATTTGCATTTATCTGATGATGTTAATGTTGAACACATTTTCATATACCTGTTGACCATCTGTATACCTTTTTCTTTCTTTCTTTCTTTCTTTCTTTTTTTTTTTTTGAGAAATGTCAATTCAGTCTTTGTCCATTTTTAATGTAGTTATTTGGTTTTTGTTTGTTTTTTGGGGGGTATTGAGATGTGTGAGTATCTTATATATTAAGGATATCAACCTCTTATCACATATATAAAGTGAATATTTTCTCCCATTCTATAGGATGCCTTTGTATTTTGTTGGTTGTTTCCTTTGCTGCACAAATGATGAACTATTGTCACACCTTTTCAAAAATTGCTGTCTTGCTATTTCATCTAATGAAAAAGTTCAGAGAAATTATTTATCTTCCTGTGGCCCCAGAGTATCATTAACTGCTAAGAAGATCCAGTTCTCTCTCAAGCGTTGGAGCCCAAATACCTTCCCCAGCCAACCAAGGTCCCTAAGCTTAAACAAGTTTTTGAGCTTCCCTCCGTGGTCTGTATATCAGTTGGCCTAGGCATAATATTGGGAGAAGGGCCTGGCAATCCACTCCCAAGGCAATCCCGAAGCACTCAGCCATTGAAAACCCTATGAGGGTCGTTATGAGTCGGATACCAACTCGACGGCACCTAACAACAACAACAAAGGCATAATATGGTGACAATGATGAAACAAAATCAATGCCACACAAACTGCAATGGTGTTTTGCAGAGGGACTGAAGGTAACAAAAAGTATTCTAAAAAGAATTTAGAATTAGTCATTTGCCTGTGTGCTAAGGGTTCACAGACATAGGCTTTGAGTTGATTAGCTTTCAAAAGTACATGATTTTCCAGCAGCCAGTGAGATAGAGATTCCCTGGAAACCTTATAGTCCTGTTCAAACTTGTGTCCCAGCAAGTAAGGAAAAAACAGGCAGCTGTTCCTAACTCTGTCCTTTTTGTCCTTCTTCCTTGGTTTTTACCTTGTTAATGGCAGAACCCATTGTTGTGGTTCCCAGTGCATGACTCTGGATAGATGGGAAATATCTGAGGTGACAGAGAAGAGGAAACTGAAGAATAAAGAGGGAGTTTTTTTCCAAGCCAATATGATCTCATTCATTTCTGTCTGTGGTTATAGTTGACAATGACACACATGAGAATGCCCTGTACTTTGATAGCTTACCCGAGTCTCCTACTCACTACACTAGGGTTCTATTAATGAGAAACCAAATGCCATTATAAAAAGCCTAGATTTAGGAACATAGCCTATTTACACATTTCCAGTCTTTCCATATTATCTTATGAAGAAAACATGTCATTTCAGAATCAGAAAAGAAAAATATCCATGTTATAAGGATCTGATAAGTGGGATTATAAATCATAGTTTCTCTTTCAAAAAAGAATGCATTTCCAATATCTTCACACCCACTTACCTGTGTATTATATGCATTTTTCTATAGTTCCACAATTAAAATGTAGTTGTGGGTTTGGGTTATTAAGCTGTTAGGCATACCTGATGTTCACTTTCTTCTTAATTAGCAATAAGTTCAGTGAAGGGAGGGAGGATACATGTGGTGTCTGCTGAGCCACAAAATTTTGGGAGCTCTGTTTTATTTTCTTAGTCCTCTCTGTTCCTACATATCCCCAAACTGATAAAATGATTGCCTTTATGTGAGAGACTCTTTCACCCATAACTATGAGCAATAGGAAAATCTACCCTACCTGTACATTTTAACTTGAGTTAAATGTGAAATGTTCCCAGTAGGGAACTAGAAGCATGTTGAACACTTGGTCAGACAGATGATGGAGTCTATCACTGTGATTAGGCAGTAAAAATAATTCACCAGAAAAGCAATTTGTTCTTTACTCACCATATCAAGTTTCTTTTGTTTTTCCTGGCATTTCGTATCTCTTATTATGCATTTCAATTTTGTTGTAATTGCACTTACGTTATATGACTTGCATCAGACCCTGAGAGGTTATGATGACTCAGGGTTGCCTCTAGCCAAGAATTTACCTCCCAAGAGGTAATTTAAACATAAGCTGATAACTTCTTTAGGGTGGAAGGAATTGCTGCTTCATACACTATCCTTCTGCAAAGCTGGAGGTAGAAAGTATAACAGGAAGAAGACATCTTGGGAAAGAGAGTCAAGGGCCCTTTTAATGAATTTTCTCAACACTTTTGTCTCCCATTTAATTTGCAAACAGCCTCCATTCCCCTTCCTAGTGAATTCTTCCAAATACTCTATCCAGTCCCTAGGAGAGAGAGAGAGAGAGAGAAGGAGAGAAAAGAGTGACAGACCAATTGGTATTTGGAGCAGAAAAGAAAGACAGTACAATTCAGAGCTTTTAGCTGGGGAAGAGCATTTGAAAACCTGTTGACTCATAAAGGACCACCCAGTCAGAATACAGGAGGAAGTTAAGCATGACCAAAGTCCCTCAGATGTTCCTTCCATCACACCCTACTCACAGAAGCTACATAGAAGTTTTTGAAATTACATGACCTCAGCGAAGACCTAGAGATTTTTTATTGGTGCACAGGGCAGTTTATTAAAGAGAAAATGAACTTCTACCTTTCATTTGTGATGATCTTATTTTATTGGATAAACATTAAAACTTCTCTGCTAGACCTGATTGGAAAAAAATAAAACACCTGTGCTTGAAACTTTGAAGTATACGAGGACAGGAGTTGGGGTAAAAGGAGAGCTTGACATTTAGTAGCCTATGTGGTTCTTCTTGGGCTCCCTCTGAAGTGAAATCATCACTCTATTGCTCAGCACAAAATGGAATATTATTCAGTTCTTCAGTGAAATTCTGGACTGACTAATATGCATGGTGAATACAAAGGAGAAGTAAGAATGCCAAATATGTTTAGTTATTATTGTGCATGTGGAGAAGAGGTCAGGGAAGAGCGAACAGATGCAGAGCTAAAATTCTGAAAATAATTAGGGAATCATTTAGAAAACCCTCACCTACAGCATGGCTTGCAAACATGGTGAGTAGCCTACAGGGATACAGTTTCTCATGCCCATTTTGAATATTAAGTGACACAATTACATCTACAGAAATTGTCATGCTGTGGGCAGGGACAGTACTCTCTCAGCATACTAGAAGTTCCTTTGAGTGTTATTTATATTTACAGATAACCTTCCTAGGCTGGTTAGCTGAAACACCCAGAACAGATAAACACATTTAACAAAATAATCAACCATGCCAGACCTGTAACCACCTTCCTTGTGTCTCTTATTCATAAGTCAAAATGTTTTAAAGGTAATGAAGTGTGTGTGTATGTGTGCGCAGGCACATACATGCATGTTTGTGGGAAAGAAAGGAAAAGGCAAATCAATTGTGTCAACAAACCAAGAGAATAATAAACATCTAAACAGCCATTGTTAAAAGGGAAGGTATAGGTTAACCTGGGCTCAAATGACTTCCTTATAACCCATTAGCAGCACATTATCTAAGATACTAAAGTGCTAAATTGGTCAGATAAGAGATGTGCTAAGATATAAGATCCTCAGAACAATGAGGAAAGAAAATTGAAGTGAAAATTGCAATCGCCACCTGCAAGAGACATAAGTGAGATGAAGTGAAAATGTTTACAATGGAAGAAGAAAGATAAAATGTGAAGAGGTTGATATTTAATAATAAAGATAAAACTGAAGAGCTAGGAAAGAAGGGCTGCCAGGAAAGCCAAAGTCATAAAGCTCCACAGGGATCTGGGCCTGGGGGTTGGGAAAAGCTTAGCGCTGCTTATCAGAGTCAGCAGCAGTGACTCTACTGAACACTGAGTGGACAATTGGTGTCAAGACTGCAGCAGCAGATGTTTTTTAGGAAGAAGAATGGTGGAATGATAGTCACAGGAGAATATTGTGACCTGCGGACAAGAGCTGTGTTTCACCGACAGCTGGACAAGAATGCACACAAACAGACCTAGGGGGAACACAGAAGCTGTGTCCCCAAGCTGGACGTCTGGTAGATGGGGTGGGGGTGGGGAGAACAGAGACAGAGAAAGAAGAACCTAAAGAACATGTTTTTAGGGAAGCCATCTGTAAGGAAGGTAACCAGAACTGTCAATTGAGAGCAGTAGAACACACACAAAAAAATGGGAAATAATTACTACCATGTGGCTTAAGGTTTAAGATCTGGAGTAAAACTGCTTGAGTTCAGAGCCTATCACTTACTACCTGTGTGATCTTAAATTAGTTACATACAACTTCTTTGACCTTCAGTTTCCTCATCTGTAAAGTGTGGATAGTAGTACTGTCTCTTAGAGTTGTGAAGCTGAATGTGTTAGTGTGTGGAAAAGAACTTAGAATATTGCCTGGTATGCAGAAAACATCAATAGTGTTAGTAACTTTCTGGGCTACGTGAGCAGTCTCTAGGAATGGCCCTGAGCTATATAAAGTGTTTCGGGTCTGCTCTTATATCCTCCCAAACCATCTATAAGATAGCCTATGATGATTGCATAGTATATATTGTGTTACCACATCAAGATGATGATGATCATCTGCGTTAAGGGCAATTTATAGCATGGCTAAATGTGGGATAAGTTGAAGACAATGGTAATATTCTTTGTGGTTTGTAACTACTTTGGGTGAGTCACTTGCCCCATCTATGGAGCACCAGTTACTTATGTATTATAAAACAAAGGTATCAAATACAGACAGTGTGTAAGTTTTCTATGAAATCAATTGTTATAGTAACTAGAAAAATCTCTGGAACACAGTAAGTTTCAATAAAAGTTTTTAAAGTGTGAATCTGCCTTGTTATATTGATGATGGATGACAGGCTTGAAATATTTTCATCTGGTGAGGGAGACGCTAAACTGTTTTCACAGCTGCTGGTAGAGAAGCCTTGGGTTCTGCTTTTGTCACAACCGGAAGAACTGAACTTTTAGGTCAGAAAGGAATTTGACTTTTATCTCTTCCAGCTTATCACAGGTGTGAAGAGGAAAAAGATGACAGCCTGGGTCTCTAAAATGGATTGTCATGATGGGAGTGCATCTTACATTCTTCTATGTCGTTTTTCCTCCCTAAAGGAAAGATCTTCCCACTCTAAAGGAAAAAGAACAAGAGGAAGAAGCTGACAGTTTATACATTATGACATCTGGTGCTACTGTTATTGGAAACTGCTGTTCCCCTCCTGCCCAGCACACAGCTGGCTCATGGGTGGGCATCTTGCTATGACTCTAACCATCTCACTGGGACCTCTGGCTCATCATTTAGGTCCATCATATGAATTTGAAGATACACTTTCCCTTCAAAAACTCTTGCTTAAGGCAGCCTCTCCATACTCCCATCCCTTCACCCTGTGGACATCATATTTAATAGGCCCTTTCCACTTTGCACACTCTAAGATCTTCCTTCTCTGGAGCTTTAGCAAAAGAAAAGGTAAGGAACCGAACAAGTAGAACTTTGTTTTTGAAACTTTCTCCTCAAGGATATTCAGGAGGTCGTTGTCACTACCTATGATATTAAACAAGCTATAACTTTTTACACCTATTCATAGAGGAAGATTATGGAAGAGACAAGCAGCCAGCCAGCTGATCATAGCGGTAAGTCCCAACCCAGGGCTTCTTCAGAAATCCTTTCCTCCTTTTCTTTCCCATCTGCTCTGCCAGGGCTGAGAAGCCCTTGGCAGATCCCAATATATGTCTTACAATGTTCAGGCGCCCTCCCTAGAATGGTTTATTAGAAAGGGGTTTTATGATACAAATTTGATAATCTCTCATGCACACTGGCACTGTTCTAATTGAAGTTGTAAGCCCATAAAACTCAAGCCCTTTGTCTTCCTGAAGGCCACAAGGTTTAAAAAGATACTATTGTCCTGTCTAACACCCACTACATTGTCGCCAGGGACTGATTAAACACAGTCCTGAATCAAAACAGTTTGGATTTTGTCTAGGTCCTTTTCAGGACTGACAATACCCTTTTCAATTTTCAAGACAAAAGGAGGTTTAAGGACCGAGATTCTTCTAAGATAACCGCATCCATATGGAAGGCAAGGTGGCGGGCAGCTGAGACCCAAACACTCCACTCCCTTCCCCCTCAGCCATTCTCTCTCCCCACAAGCCAAAATCCCAGGTGATAACACTGCCTTCTCCCCTGCCTCCTCCTGAAAGCTAGGGCCCCTAACAGGACCAAGGTCTACCCTCACAGAGCTCATCTGGGTCCTGTTCCCTTTCCTGGACCTGATGCTGGACACTCCTCTCCTCAGGAGCAGCTTCCTGCAGTGGGTGCAGGGAACGAGGTCGTCACTTCTCCAAGAGTCTGGCTACCTCATTGAAAGGCCTTCCTCTCCAGATACCCAACACAAGGGCAGTTATAAACCCAAGGGGTAAAACACTAGATCCCCCATGCTAGTGTGCTCTCTGGGCCGCGGGTAAAAGAGGCATAGTAACTGATTCTGCCCCAACACCTGGCCACCAGTTTTCCCCAGGGATTCACCACCTCAGCAGGGCCAACTCTCCCCAGGGCCGCCTTGAGGCAGTGCCCAGCGCCGGTCGTTCCCACAGCCTTTTGATTTCTTTCCAATCCCCACGCCATCCTATCCCACCCTGGTCAGGTGCTTCTTCAAGAGGAGATGGGAAACTGCAAAGTGAGGCACTCGCGGGCTTAACTGCGGGCTCCAAGTTCCCCAGTGCTCTTCTTCCGGTCTCCAAGCTCTGGGCCCCCGCACTCTGGAAGTAGACCGCGGTGCGCTCACACCCTGCCCCGCTGGCACTTCCCTGGAGGAG
This sequence comes from Pedetes capensis, assembly GCA_007922755.1. Classification (NCBI taxonomy): domain Eukaryota; kingdom Metazoa; phylum Chordata; class Mammalia; order Rodentia; family Pedetidae; genus Pedetes; species Pedetes capensis. The sequence continues at coordinate 13,404 of VMDO01015634.1, forward strand.
CTCCTTACGCCGTGGCCCGACAGGGTTGATACTGGGTGTTTCAAACTCCAGGGATTCCCAGATCTCAGAGACGCCTTAGCGCCACCCCAGGTGGCCAGAGGACAGGGTCCCCAGGATTGCCTCAACTTGCTTCCCACCACCCTCTTACCTTCCTAAAGCCAGGTTGGGACTGCGATCAGTCTTCAGCCCAATCGGGGATGGATCCTAATTTAGCAGGTCAAGGAGCTGGCGGGCGCTCCGAACTCCAGACCCGGGAGCAGGGCTCCCACTTAGGTTCCAGGCAGGAGCGCAGGAGATCCAACCCTACACATTTTATTCTCGAACTACGAAAAGGAAAAATGCCCTGTTTCTTCTAAAAATAAGTTGTTTCCCATACAAATTGCCATTTTAAAATATACAAATAAGGCTCAAGCAATAGAATCTAGTTCTGGGATTCGTGGTTGAGGGAAGAGAAGAGGAGATCGTGGTGAAAGTTCCCTGCGTCTGCCCTATGGCTGGTTAAGGGCTGGGCAGGGGATCCCAGGAGGTGGGGACTGAGGGGAAGGCGGCCCAGGAGCGCTCCAGGTCTTTGGCTGTAGCCCAACTGCGGCCGCAGAGCGGGCACCAAAGTCCGAGGTAGCACCAGGTACCCCGCGGCGGCCTCACCAGTTCCAGGAGACCAGGGCAGGGGGCGTTAAGTGCTGGTAGGCAGGGAAGAGGCTCAGCGTCGGGCCGGCCCGGAAGGCGGCATAGCCAGGCAAAGGGCAGGCGGCAGTCGCGGGAGCGCTGCGCTTGTCCTGGATCGCCAGGGGTCCCCGGTCCCTGCTGCCGTCGTACGGCTGCCCCTCGTGCACCAGCACCGGCACGACCACGCGGCGCAGCAGGCCCTGCGCGGCTTGCAGCTCGGCGGAGGCCGCCAGGTCTGGCGACTCCGTGGTCCCCGGGGCGCGCGCGCGCTTCAGCTTGTAGCGATGGTTTTGAAACCAAATCTTGACCTGCGTGGGCGTGAGGCGCAGCAGGCGCGCCAGCTGTTCGCGCTCTGGCGCCGACAGGTAGCGCTGCTGCCGGAAGCGCCGCTCCAACTCCAATGTCTGCGCCTTGGAAAACAGCACCCGCCGCTTCTTCCTCTTCTCTGCATCCAAGCCCGGAGACGCAGGCCGAACGGACGCCATCGGGGGCGGGTCTGCTGGGCTTGTCTCCAGGCTGCTCTCGTCCGAAGCTGCGAACAGCAAAGGAGACTCGGCCTGGTGAGACGCCGGCCCCTCCAAGTGTCTAGGCCCTCAGGGGCGGGCGCCGAGCCCCGCTTGAACCCGACTTTCAGAGCGAGGTCATTTCCTTCCCTACGTTCCCATCTGGGCACCCACCACACAGCTCCGAATTCACTAACCTCATTCGTACCGCAATGGTAATCATCGGTTCTGAGATCATGCCCCACAGAAACCCACCCTTGGGCCCTCTTAAAATAGCTGCACCCCTGGCTGCGTTGGCAGACCAAATTAACCACAAACTGGTCACCCACACAGACCACCTCCAGCACGACAGTTTGCCGACGTTTGCAAAGCCCTGAATGGGCGCCTATTAGGGAGGTGTGTTAAATATTTAAATATTCCGGTTCGCAGGAATCCCCAAACACTGAAACCCTAATCTCCCGCACTAGTGTCAGGTGCAAGGATCTACTCTCAGGATGTGCGGACCCGGACGCACGGCAGAGCGGTTTGAAGCGGTTTGAGCCTCGTGTACCGAAGCTGAAGAAGTCCAGACTGGGCTGGGATTTCGGCTTCCCAGCCCTGCATGCACCAGGCGCTTGGTTCTGCTCTCCCTCGACCCCCCACCGCAGTCTTTCCCTCACTCACAGGGATAGTGGCTGCGCTCGGCCTCCAGCCAGACAGCGCAGGGGTCGGCCTGGGGGACGCGTGGCTCTGACTCCCGCCTGGCCCGGGGCTGCGCGTCCTGCTCGGGGAGATTCAGGAGGCTGCGCACGGTGAAGCTGAGGCGTCCAGATGTGGCCATGGCCGAGGAGGGGAAAGAGGCGGGGGCAGGGCAGGCTGGGAACCAAAGGTAGGCAGGGGACGCAGCTGCTACTGGTGGACGTGGGAGGCGCTCGCCATGCGCTGGCCCCGGGGATATTAGCGCATTTACAGCAGGATCTCTGCTTATATAAACAGCTCTCCCCACCCGGTCAGCTTTGAAAGCCTAGGTCTGGGCCTCCAGGGTGTTAAGTACCTGAATGAGTGCTGGACCAAAGCCGCGGCAAGCCCGGAAGGTGCCACCTCCGCCCCGCCCCTCCCAGGCCGGTTCCCCGCCCCTCGGCGCCCAATTACCTCCCAGAGGCTGCAGGAAGCCGTCTTCGGCATTAGTGATTGTCTGATTAACCCAAAACAAGGGCAAATAATGGGGATTGTTGCCAGTGAATAACGTCTTGGGTGGCGAGAAGTCGAGCCCCAACTGCCTCCTTCTCCTCTTGGGCTGTCGTGGGACCTGGCTTCACGGGAGCACGGAGAAGGGTGGGGATGGCATGGATGGGTTTATGAGGACCCAGGAATTTATTCCCTGTTTGCTTTATTCCTCAAGCTCGTTCGCTAGAGTGTTATTGTCCCGCAATTAGCTGGAAAGTGATTTACGAAGCTGCGTTAAACTCTGGCGCAATCCCTTTCTCTTTTTGGTATGGCCCCTCTAAGGATACAGGGCAAGAAGTTCCTGGAGGGTGCAGTGTTCTGGAAGCTTTTGAGGACCACTGGGAGTTTCCCCTCACCTCCTTCCCTCAGTCAACCTCAAAAGTGCCAGGAAAGGTCTGGGAGCGTAGGGAGAGCCCCAGACTTGAACCGGTCTCCTCAGACCAGCAAAACCGAGACACTTCTCAGTTCTGAAGTGCCCAGGCCCACGTGGCCTTTTCTGGTTCAGGGGCCCAGGCTCAGTGGCCCAGCTTCACGAAGCTGGACCCAGACTCATTTAGCACCCAAGGGGAGTAGGGTTTCATAGGGCAGCCTATGAGGGCTTTGAGGCTTCCATGGAATCTCCAGACCCTCTGGTGTCATCTGTACGCCTTAGCCCTCTGGCCACAAGGTCAGTTTCAGTGTCTGGGCTGCGGCCACCACCACAGGAGAAGACTGGAGGCTGGGCTCCTGGCTCCCAGAGCTGCAGACACCGGCGCAACTGCCTGGTTGGGCCAGATAGCAGAATTAGCACAGATCCTGCCTGTCAGAAAAAATATCGCTGGCAGGGAGTTTCTCCCGGATCGTCTATTCGCTACAGCCCTACAGAGAAAATGATCCATGTAGGAAGCGCGCGGAGCCAGAGGCACGAGTATATTGTTGGCCCAAATTCAGCATAGGGCTCCAGTGCAGTTTCAGAGGCCTGTCTTCCTGCCGCTATCGGGTGGGGTATTTGGTTTCTAAATTTTAGAGATGAGTGCTGCGTCTGGGTGACCGCACCTGAAATCTTGACTCCACTGGCTGTGAATTCGAACCTGACTCCAAAGTGGCGTCCTCGGCCCCTTCCGGCCCGCTAGCCTGCTCAGCGGCCTCGCTACTGAGCGCGTCCGAGGTGCTGGGGCTGCGCTGCGCGCTGGGTGGTCGGGTGGAGGCTACCCCAATACAAGCCAACTGCTAGACCAAGGACAAAGGGAAAATGGAGCTCGACGCCCCGGACCTGTTGGAAGCATTTGTTCCAGTCAAGATTTTGCATTTGTTCAGTCCGGAATAATGCGTGATTGACGCCTGCTCACAATGCGCTTTAGCTCTCCGGGATAAATCGGAGCTTGTCCGGTGTTGTCATGGTTTTCAATGGCGTTCAATGGGACTGGGAACACGATCAACTCTGCTGGCCGTCTTTCCGTGGCCCTGGCAATAGATTTATTAGTTATGTCTTTTTAAGTAAGATTAAATTGAAATGACAGGGCTGTCCTCTCTGCAGGCAAGGCCGAGGCAAGAGTCAGAGGTGAGCAAGGGGCGGTGGAGTCCTAAGGAAGCCTTAGGACAGACTCCCAAATTCTGACCTGAACTTCCAGGTAGGAGTTCAGGCCTGAAAATTGATTTGCATCTTAGCTCTGCCCGGCCTCCCCTGATCACCTTATTACTTTGAAACTCCTCCTTTTTTTCTAATCTGAAATGGAATAATTTGGTAATTTTAAAGGATTCCATTCCTCTGGAATTTTTCTAAACCCATCTTCATTATGATGTTTACCAGCAGACTCTTGGATTCCCTCCTTCCTGTGTTTCTTCATTTCTGTTCCTCAAACTGATTCCATCTTCTCTAGGATGTTCTAGAGCTTGAGCCTGAGCTTGCCACAGACCCCTCCATGGAAGTGAAGTAGGGTGGATAACAATTTTGGAAAGAGAACCAAGTCAGGAGAAGCAAAGTCTTCCTTGGAGTGATTGACATCTTTTAGCCTTTATTTATTTATTTATTTATTTATGCAATCGTTGGGGGTTGAACTCAAAGCCTCACTGAATACTTTGCAGGTTCTCTAGCCCTGGGCTGCACCTGCTGCTTGCTTGCTTGCTTGCTTATTTATTTATTTATTTATTTATTTATTTATTTATTTATTTATTTATTTTTGAGGCAAGGTCTTGCTAAGGTGCACAGGCTGCCTCTGGCCTCGAACTTGCAATCCTCCTGCCTCCGCCTCCCAAGTCCCTGAGATTACAGTCATACACCACTGCTCCTGGCCTTTTCTCTCTCAGCCTTTTAATCTATTTAACATCCTAAGGCCACACTGGTGTGTAGAAATAAGTAAATGGCACTCTTCAGTTCTTAAGAGCTCTTCAGCATCAAATATTTGCTTTTACTCTTAGTGTTTGACTCCCAAAGCAGAGATGCATTCCCCCATTTAGCAGTTGTGCTCTAGGGAGAACTTGGACCTGAGATAAACTCCAAATATTATTACTTCTTAGCTTCACAATTCTTGGCCTGGAAATAATATTCCTGGGCCCCAGGGACCATGTGGATATCCCAGGGAACCCCTGTACCTCTTGGTTCTGCAAAGCACTGTAACTTCCCTGCTTTTTCTTGGATTCCCACTGCCTCCTTAAGAACCCATGCCATAGTCAGCCTTCTTCCCAATTTTGTTCGGGGATATTATCTAAATTCTTTCCAAGAGCTAGAGCCTGAGGACTCTGGCAGGTTGTTCCATATAAACTGTGCCCTCCAAAAAATGGAAGAGAGGAAGAGGAGAGCCAAAAATATCAGAGAAAGGTATATTATTGCCTCTTCACTTCAATAAACCCAAAGACTTGAGAGTAGGAGGTTATATTGATATTGGGTCAGTAGGAAAGTAGATATCTTACAAGTTTCTTGTATATTAGAGATATATGCATCTATATGTAGCTATCCATCTATCTGTATCTATATAGATAGATAGTTATAGATAGATTGACACCCATTCACAAGAAATTCTTAAAATCACAAGTTAACATGTAACTGGACATTCTTTCCAGATTTTCAAGTATTTGGTGTTCTGAACAACACTTAAATTTACTTTGCAACTCAACATAGTTTGTAAACAATATTACTTAATTAGATAAGTATTTGTTTCCCATATATTTTTAGGAGTAGTACGTCTCAATTCAAGTAAGAGTTTTTAATCTTTAGAGATCTGTGGCATGGTGAATATATTTAAGCTGTCTGCTAATCATCCTTTCAAAAGCCTTATCCAGAGGTTATCATCACTTCTTCATGCTTAAGAATTTAAGACTAGGAAATTCTGAAATGAAACTGAAGTATCTCGATTTTTGAAAAAAAAAAAGAAAAGAAAAGATTGTGTCTATATCTTGCATTCTGTTTTTAAATCCTTCCATTTTGGTTAAGTGTTTCACAAAATCCTACAAATCTATACAGTATAGAAGAGAGGCAACATTGCAAATTCCCCTTCATAGATGGAGGGCCCTCAACTGCCAGGACATTTTTCTTTGCCTCATAGCAACTGCTTTCCCCTCTTTATCAGCATTCTGGTTAAAATAGCAAAAGGAAAACTAAAAATGGGTTTTTGACACTTCCAGGCAGACGTGGATGATCTTCATTGGTCATAGGATGGAAAAAAAAGACAGTATTAAAAATCAGACCTCTTTGTTTTTCCTTCTGAAAACTAGTTGCCATGAATAAAAACATCACTCTTTTAATGGCTAATAATCAATTGCTTGGTGGTGGTCCAGGCCTGACTGCAATTCTTGCTTAGTTGTTTTGATGATATATACACAGAGGACAAAGAACAGCAATTACTTTTGGGTTGGGGATTTAATCTATCTTGAAATGGGCTTTAGATTTTATTTAATGCAAAATGGCAAGATTTGAACCATCCTATCTTAAGTCTCTTAAAATATTGACTTTTCATTGACTTTGTTGTTGTTGATCCTGATATTTAGGGGAAAATTTTTCTTTTCTTATGATTTAAACATACACTATAAATGAAAAAAATATATACAGGTCAAAAGAGTACATGGATTTAAAATGTATTCAACATCCATATTTTCCATTTTCTAAAGAGTCAGCAAATGAACTTTACATTTTAACTAGTTTGTTAGTTTATTAAATATTTCTGATCTTTCCCATGCCTTCCAGTGGTGTAATAAGGGTGTTTGCATTGGCATGGCTTGTAAATTTTCAGAATAAAAGTGATTATACAACTTGGGGGGACAGGGTATCAAGTCTTATTTTTCCAGAGCTGAAATTTTTATTTTTGTCTACTTTTTTTTGAAGGTACCAACTTGAACTCCTTTGCTTGACTGATGCACATATAGTTTCTAAAACAGACAATCCTTATTGATGCTTAAACAATAAAAGCCTAGGCCCTATGTCATACTAAATATTACATACTGCACTGATCCCAGGAACACCTTATGTGACCCTGCTCCAATACCTCACTAAGGCCTGCTTATAGTGCATGCTTAAAATCATCTATCTAGCCAGGTGCTGTGGCACATAACTGTAATCCCAGCTCCTCAGGAGGCAGGAGGATCATGAGTTCAAGGCCAGAGGCAGGCTGCACAGTTTAGTGAGACCCTGTCTTAAAATAAAAATTTAAAAAAGGGGTTGGGGATGCAGCTCAGTTGTGGAACACTTGCCTAGCATGTGGGAGGCCCTAAATTCAATGCTCTGGAACTGGGGAAAAAAGAAAGAAAGGAGGAAAGGAAGGAAGGAAGGAAGGAAGGAAGGAAGGAAGGAAGAAAAAAAAAAAAAACCAACAACCAATACTTCAGTTCAAGCCATTATTATTTTTTAAATTGCCCATGCATTATGAAAGGCCCTTTAAAAACAACTTTACTTTGTTTTCAGATCAACTTTGGAAATTTATTACACATTATTATAGTGCTATCTAATTTGACAGCAGTTTAACCTAAACAGTAAACTAATCATTCTGGAGAACTACTTGTTAATATTTGGTAAAGACCGTCTTTCAAGGACTGAATAGTCAAATATTCAATTTTCTTATCAATGATAATGATAATGGTAGTAACAGAAATATCACTTAGTATTTTATACAGTTGAGGATGTTTTCAGTGTTCATTCACACTTGTCATCTCATCCTGAGTCAGGATCCAGAAGGAGCAAAGCTTAAGGGGAACCTTGAGGACAAAAAGACTGTGATATCTCTAGAATTGAAGAAATTAGTTGGGAAGATAAAGAGGACCTAAAGAGAACATAGTCTATTTAACAGAAAGTATTAGAAAAGAATGATTTAAAAATGAAAAAGAAAGAGAATGGATACGAGCTTATAGCTACAGGTTCAATCAGGTCTTGTCAACTCAGAGGAAAGAAGCATAAATTGGAACATTCCAGTTGATAGTGGGTTTTATATTTTTTCTAAATTTATATTTCTAAAAATCAATGACAGATAAACTTTAGCTTGTGAAGTACTTCAAGTTTTACTATTTAGTTTACACTTAAATTTTATTTTGCAAAAATATGTTCTCATTTCCAAGAAGAGGTAGAAGTATCCAACAGGAGTACAAAATGACAACCTGCAGGAATTTCCTACAACAAAAGAAAAAGAGCTATAGCTGTTTACTGCTGTCTCTGGAAATCCCTTACCCAGAAAATGTGGCTGTCTTTGTACTCTTGATTAAATGGGTATTTGCACTGAAGTCACATACCACACAAAGGAAACAAAGCAAAATAAAAATGTCCTTCGTGTTCTGTTTTTCAATCATTTGTGTGAAGGAGGTTCTTGGCCTTTATCACTGTCAGTGAAAAGTTCCTCATTGGAAGGAGACATTCCACTCACCCTGCTTCTAGTGCACAGGGAGCTTGCCATGGAAACTACCCCTGGAGCAAGCAGGCAAATATATAAATGACAAAGCTAAACACTGGGCATTTGGGGGTTCAGCTTTATCTCAGACAGGGGATGAAGAAGGGTGTTTAGAGCTTCTTGAGAAATTTATTGTTCTATTTGTTTTGTCCAGAATCTAAAAACTCATAAGTTGGACTTATTTAAGTTTGGGAATTACTAAGAAATGACTTGACCTAAGCATATTTTCTCTGATGGTAAAATATATGTGCTATGTATTTAACACAATTTATGTATAGTAAGCTAAACTTTTTATAGATGATTTTTTTAAATGACAGCTTCATTATCCCCAAGAAATTCATCTTTAACATGTGTTTGTATTTTTAGAATTGGATATGATCTTTAACTGAGTGAAACAAAAAATTCAAAGCCCCATAATTTCTTCTACTGAATAATATTTCTTTTATTAGCAGGCTCCATTCTAAACTGTCCTTGGCTTATCCTTAAAACATAGCATTTTGCTTTGCCACATGAACCTGAGGAAGCAAGAGAGCACTTCATAAATCTTTCATTGTATTTTTTTATTCCACCTTCTTGTCAAGCTATCCTTTAATTTATAACCAACCCAGGTTATTCCCCCAGGGTTGCCAGGAAATATGCTTCCAGCCTTCCTCTATCCATAGTCCTCATGAAGTGATGGTACTAAGTGTCTGTGGCTGACACTTTGCTTATGAGCAGTGCCTCTTTTGCACATTCTCATTACCAGCTCCTTACCTCAGGTTGCCTTACTCAAACTGGACCCATGTGTTTCTGGATGTCTATGGCATTCGGATGCATGCATTTAGATACATGACTAAAACCCAGTTCTTTTCTTGGAAGTATGTGTATGTTTGCGTGGTTTAGAGAATGAGAAAGAAATAGATGGCCACACATTTGATTTTAGTTGCTTCTTTGAGTTTGGCTACTTAAAAACAAAATCAAAACTTTCTGTTTTAAAAACTTAAATGCTGAAAAATATCCACAATGTGATTCATATAGATGTGAGACTGTACTCGTTGAACCTCTTGAAAGTCATGTTTAACTCTGCAATATTATCAGAAAAATACAGACAAGGTATCTCTGGAGGGTCACTCCATTATATTTTGTGTAATCCAGAAGAGGTTCTTTTCTGCTGAAGAGCAGCCCGCATAAAGCTCAAGTGACTTTTAGAAAGAGAAGGAGGAGAAGGAGGATATGGAGGAAGACGAGGAGAAGGAAGAGTAGGAGAAAGGACAGAACTGAACCAGAGTAGTGTATATATATATATATATACACACACACACACACATATATATACACTATAAATAATATAAATATATTATATATAAATATATTATATATTATATATTTTATGTAATATATTTTTATAAAATATATATTTTATAATATATATTATATAATATAAATTATATATAAATATATATATATTTGCATTAGTATTATCAAGCAGTTTACTTGGCAATTGATATTTTCTATAAATATCTGTGCTTCTAAACCTATTGCTTTTCAGTTCTACTTTTATCATCTGGGACTTTCTGAGCCATATAAAAGTATGGCAAAGTCTTTGTGCATCAAGAATTTCATTTTATATTGTATTGCCATTGTGATTATCGTAACCATTGGAATATAGTAGAGGGTGACTGGTTGGAATCAGATACTTCTTTCAATAAATTCACTATTCATCTGAGGAGGAGTTTTTTCTTTCTTAAGCTAAAGGATTGAGCTGTAAAACAAGTTTAGAGGAAGAAAATAAAACGTATAATATGGGTGCCTAAAGTTAAGCATTCAATTTCTTATGTATTATTAAAATGATCTTATATAGAAGAACTTCGTAAAAGTTCAGGTGACAGAATGCAAGGAGTTATACAATATCACTAGCAGGTCTTCCCTGGTGAATTTGGCCTTCTGATTTCTTCTATAATAATAATAAAATTAAAAACACCCACGATCCGTTAATTATCATTTTAATCGTTTATTTTATACAACCACCTACAAGTATCTCTCAGTACACAAATATCTCTTCCCATGAATCTCACTGTTTTTCTGTTATTGAGATGTTTTATTATTCAAATCCTAGGAAAGTCAGGGTGCCATCTGATTCCCCTTCTAGTTGAATGATCACAAGAACATCCCTAGGGGGGCACCTGGATTTGGGGTTAGGAGAATTGCTAGGGTCCCTAACTGAATCTGAGGTAGTTTAAATGAAGGGAGGGATAGAGGAGGGAAAAAAATGAGAGAGAGAGTGCCTGTCTCAGTTTGGTGATGGCTCAAAGCCAGCCCACCTAGCTTTAGCAGCTGGAAGCTGAGAAAGGGGAGGCAAGTGCAAAGGGAGAGTTCTATCATCTCTGGACTATCACATCCTTTGGGAAGCATAGGGCAGAAAGGACTTTGTGGATTTGTTTAGATGCCAGTTAAGGGTCTTGAGGTCTGCATATTTTAAAATTCTGTGTGGGGAACAGAGGCTACTACCTAGGAATCTTGTTGTAATTTTTTTTTTTAATTTAGCTTTTCAATGGCTAGCAGAGGGTGATTTCATGTGGTTTAAGTTGATTTTGTTTCCAAACAGCTTAGTCTGTTACAATGCTAATTGGGCGGCACAGAAACCCTTTAGAAGGTGCAAGTTTTAAAAAAGTTAAATCTCCCTAGCAATGAACATAGATTGAAAATCAGTTAAAAGCCAGAGAGAACAAATGTGTCTTAAACTGAGGATGAAACAAAGGGAAGGTGGGGGCACATCCCCTAATGTCAATAGGCAGAAAGCTGCGCGTGCACAATGGGCTTGAGAGCGACCACCCAAGGGGATCCCAGTCACTTCTGGAGACTCATAGAGACCTGAAGCCTGGGGCCTGAGCCTGGGCCAGCCACCCAGAGTCCTGGTCAGGAAGGATCACAAGTTGTTTTATTTCTGCTTCTTGCTATATTGTATCCACAGCCAATTTTCTTCTTCCAAGTATAACGAAAATATCAATAGGTCTGTGCTCTGGATGCTGTAGCCAGCTGTCACATTCCTGGTGGATCCTCAAGGCCACTAGTGAGAATGCCTGAGCACTAACTAGAGTCAATTGAATTACACAAATATCCAACCCCTTTCCACCCCCCACAACAAGACTGCCCACCCATATAGCTTTATTACCAGTAGCACGAAGGACACTCACCAAGGCAGAATTTTAAGAAAAAAAAATGTATTCCACGAAGATATGGTAAAAAACTCATAAGCACTAGACACTGAACCAGGACTGAGACTGATCTAGTCAAGCATAAGGACTAGTCCAGAATAAGCCATCAAATTTTTCTTTCTAACATGCACCACATTTTGAGATCGCATAGAACCAGATCTCGATTTAAAGTCTGGCTCTCTCAACAACACCTGGATGATCTGGGTCAAGTTTTACAATTTCTCCAAGCCACAGTTCCCTTGTGTACAAAATAGAAATAATATTTCATGCAGGTATTCTGAGGATAAATGAGATATTTTGTTGAAGTACCAGACACAATGCTTGCCCACAGTTAATAGGTGCTCAATATATTAAAGCAATTGTTGCTATTATACTAATAGATTTAGGGAAGGTGGGATACAAAGAGAGAAACTGAATCTTACCTCCATACAATCATTTGGGAGCAGTCCTCTGATTAAGTCTAAGGTGGTCACAGAGCTGAAAAGAACTTTAATTCAACACTTCCTTTCCAGAAGAAGAAACTGAGGCAGAGAGAGAAGTTGGATGACTGGACTAGTATTTCACAGAGCATGACTTGGAGCCCAGACTCCCCTAATCTACACTTCTTTCTATTTCAGCCCTCCCTGTCTTACTAGTCCAAAGCAGCTTTTCTTCTCCTAACGGAGTATGGAAAAAAGCTGCCTATAGAAGAGATTTTCTTAAACTCAGCAGCATTACTCAGGTGATCTAGGTTCAGATTTATGGACTTCAGACTGCTTGCTCCTCTGGCTCTCAAATCGGCAGGCAATGTACAGACTCTTGTGCATAATGGAAGGAGAGAGGCTCCCAAGCCTTGATGTTTTCACTTCTGGGTGTCTCTGTAGCTGCTTTAGGTTGTTTTTTTTCCCCCAGAATCTCTGTGCTTCAGGATTCATTCTTTCTAGTGTGTGAGGTCCTGAAGTAGTATTTGAATCCTTTCAGTTTAGCTAGAACATCTCATAGGAAAGTCTTTCTCTTTTTAACATATAAGAAACAGCACATAAGGATGTAATCAAATGAATTAGATACAAACGCATTTGCCTAGAGAAGACCAGAAACAGGTATATGCCAACTGCTTTAGAAAATCAAGGGGAAATGCTTTAAGATTGTTGTTGTTAGATGCCCATGAGTCAGGTCCAACTCATAGGGACCCTATGCACAATAGAACAAAACACTTCTTGACACTGTCCCATGCCTGGCATTATGACAGTGCTTTTCTGCTAATCATAGGGTTTTCAAAGTCTGCTTGTTTCAGGAGTGGCCTGTTGGATCCTTCTCCCAGGTCTACAGCACCCGGTATTCCCAGGCAGTTTTCTGGGTGTACTAACCAGGTCCAACCCAGACACCAGGATGGTATGGATGTAGGAGCATTAAGATTAAGGGAAAATAAAAGTAGAATTCTTTGCCTGCTGGAAAAATTGAGAAAAGAGAATGGTGTTTCACAACGAGGTGTTGTCACTCACATCAGACACTTAGATTTTCCTGTAAGAATTCGTATGGATGTAGTGAGAAAAAGGTTTCTACATTCCTCATCAGTGCTGGCACTGCAGGGGCTAGAGAGTTACCACTCTGCAGGAAGAAGTGTTAACTTCCACGGTCTGTCCTCAAAAGCCAGGCCACACATTCTACCTACTTCTTTTGTTTCTGAGCTCCTTTAGCTCTTATAGTCAAAACTATTTTCCTCTTAATTGCTCCTTGAACGTTTCAAATGTGCTCATTCCCCCTTCCTAATTAGATTGTCCCTTATGTGTCTGTCAGTTTCCTGTGCTGTGAGGGGTTGCATGTTGCTCTGATGCTGAAAGCTATGCTACTGGTACTACAGATACCAGCAGGGTCACCCACAGTGGGCAGGTTTCAGTTGAGCTTCCAGACTAAGATAGAATAGGGAGCAGGACCTGGCAGCCCACTCCTGAAACAATTAGTCATTGAAAACCCTAGGAATAGCAGAAAAACACTATCAGATACAGTGCCAGAAAATGATTCCCCCAGATTGGAAAGCCTCCTCAAAGTAGAGTCTACCTTAACAACAGAAGTGGAGTAAAGCCCCAGGGACCTCCATTTGCTGATGTGGCACAACACACAATGAGGAAGAACAACTGTAAGCATCCATTAATAATTGGAATGTGGAATGTATGCAGTATGAATCTAGGAAAATTAGAAATCATCAAAATGGAAATGGAGTGCATAAATATTGACATTCTAGGCATCAGAGAGTTAAAAGGAACTATCATTGAGCCATTTTGAATGAGGTAATCATATGGTCTAATATGCCAGGAATGACAGATCAAAGAGAAATGGAACTGCATTCATTATCAAAAAAGATATCTCAAGATCTATCTTGAAGTACAGTGCTGTCAATGATAGAATAATATCACTTATGAAGAAGAATGGGGCATCAGGATTAAAGGAAGACTCATTAACAACCTGCTTTATGCAGATGACACAACTGCTTGTTGAAAATGAAGAGGATTTGAAACATTTACTGATGAAGATCAAAGAACACAGCCTTCAGCATGGATTGTGCCTCAATGTCAACAAAACAAAAATCCTTACAACTGGCTCATAATGCAACTCCTCAATAAGTGCAGAAAAGATTGAGGTTGTCCAAGATTTTGCTTTACTTGGTTCTACAATCAAAACACATGAAGCCAGCAGTCAAGAAATCAAAAGATGCACTGCATTGGGGAAAACTGTTCCAAAAGACCTCTTTATGGGTTGAAAAGTAAAGATGTCACATTGAAGATGAAAGTGTGCCTGACTCATGCCATGGTATTTTCAGTTGCATCATATGGTTGTGAAAGCTGGACATTGAACAAAGGAGACAGGAGAAGAATTGATGCTTTTGAATTATGGTGCTGGAGACGAATATTGAATATACCATGGACTACCAAAAGAACCAACAGATCCATCCTAAAAGTGCAACCTGAGTGTTCCTTGGAAACCAGGATGTCTAGACTGCATCTTAAGTATTTTGGACATGTAGTCAGGAGGTACCAATCCCTGGAGAAGGACATCATATTTGGGACAGTGGCTGGACAAAGAACAAAAGGAAGAACCTCAACTAGATGGATTGACACAATGTCTGCAACAATGGGATTTAAGCATAAAAAAGAGTGTGTACCTGGTTCAGAAATGGAGTGTGTTTCATTCTGTTGTACACAGGGTCACTATAAGTCAGACCCTACTCAATGGCACCTAACAACAACTACAAATTAGATTCTAAGCCTTTCCAGGACAGGTATCTGGCTCTGTATGTGTTCTATATTCTCTCAGGTAATATTTATTGATTTTTTGATTGCCCTGAGAATAAATTCCTAAATATAAGATAAATGGTGTTTTTAGTTATAAAATCATTTCATTACAAGGAACTATGGTTCTTTGTTGCCATAGTTTACTTAATCAGGTAAAAATATGAATCTGGATTAATTTCTCACTTCATTGATTTGGTATGAAAGCATTTCCTGCTTGAGGTATTACAGAATACCACAGGCAAGGGGTAGTTGAGAGAGGTCACCCCTTTGAAAGAAATGGTAATCCTTTTGATCTCTGAGCGAGTTCAATGGGATTTTGTCATTTGTACTCAAAAGTTCTCTCCCCTTGGTCTGTATGACACAATAGATGATAACATCTGATTCAGAATAGTTACAGTCTAGTGTATAAATATGTAAACATGGGAAGTATATATTTAGACAATTTAAAAGTGTGTCTCATTTACCCAATTATGAACAGCTGTCTGAGAGCAATTACGATTTATCATGTAAATGCTTATTTGCATAATTCAAAATATGAATATTATTTGCTTGATAAAGACTGTAAATAAGCGGCAACCAGAACTTTCTCATGCTTGGGGTTTTACATTAAGTTTTTACAGTACAGAAAAAGATCATTTTGTTTAAAATGATATGGAATTTTGGTAATTTTACCAGGTCCATGTAACCACTAATTTAATAAGAAAAGAGCAAAAGTCTTAGTGTAAATGTAGGAGGCTGAGAAGTAATAGAAGAGTTTATAGTGCTCTGCCACTTTCACTACTGGGGATTTTCTACACAAGGATAATGAATTGCCTTACAACTGTTTTAGCTGAATGTGAGTGTTTAATAGTAAATCCTTTGAGGATGATTTGCATGTTATGTTCTACAATTTGACATACACATAGTTTTTCAGTAATATGTCATTATTTTTTAAAGTGTAAGTGTTTTTAAAGTGTAAATTAGTACACTACCAAGTGTACTAAGGGACATTTTTCCATAAAGTATAACTATTCGATTTTTATGAAAACAAGTAATAAAATGTAGACATCAAAACTTCCACTCAAATATGGCCTGATATATTAGTTTCCCAGGACTGCCATAACTTGTTATTGTTGTTGTTAGGTGCTGTCAAATAGGTGCCTGACTCATAGTGACCCTACATACAACAGATGAAACACTATTTAGTGCTTCTCTGCTATTCATAGGGTTTTCAATGGCTGATTGTTTTGAGAGTGGGTTGCTGGTCCTTCTCCCAAGCCTACAACTCCTGGTGTTCCCAGGTGGTCTCCCATCCAAGTACTAACCAGGTCTGACCCTACTTAGCTTCCAAGATCTGACAGGATCTGACGCCACAGTGGTACTGCTGCCATAACTAAGTACCACAAATTTAGTGACTTGAATCCACAGAAATTGATTCTCTTGAAGTTCCAGAGACTAGAAGTGTGAAATGTAAGTGTGGGCAGGAGTAGGTATCCTCTAGAGGTTCTAGGGAAGAATCTTACTTTTTCCTAGTTCTGGTAGCTGCTGGCAATCCTTGGTGTTCCTCACCATACGGCTGCATTATTCCAATCTCTGTTTACATTGTCACATGGCCTCCTTCCATCTGTATCTGTTTCTGCATGGCCTGTCCTCTTCTTAGAAGAATACCAGTCTTTGGACGTAGGGTCCACCCTAATCCACTATGACTTCATCTTAACTAATTACATGTCCAAAGATGCTGTGTTAATCAGCCTTCTGTTACCGTAATAAAGTACCCGAGATGGTCAACTTATAAAAAGGTTCATTTTGATTAACAATTTTGCAGGTCCCAGTCCACCAGCACATGGCTCCACTCCTTTGGGGCCTATGGTGAGGCAGCTCAGTAAATAATCTTACCTCATGGCTTGAAATCAAAGAGAGAGGAAGGGGGTAGGATCAGGGTATGCCTCCAATGATCTAAAGAACCCTGTCACTTGGCCCCACATATTAAAAGTTCTATTACCTCTCAATTGTGCCTTGTTGGGCATCAAGGCTTTATTTACCACTTGTTCCTTTGGAGAACATTGCAGACCAAACTTTAGCAGACTCTATTTCCAAATAAGGTCATGTTCATGGGTCCTAAAGTTAAGATATGATCGTATCTTTTGGGGGGACATAATTCAAACCACTACATCCAATGAGAACTAATATGGAAAGTAATACCCCTGGGTAAATAATGCTGAAATATTATCTGAATTACCCTTTTCTCAAGAGTAATTTGCGTAGTGCATAGTTTTTAACACTATAGAGAGAATGTGATATTATTTGAAAAACTGAGAATTCATATGTGATATATATGTATATATATTTGTGTGGCATATTCAAGAAATATTTATTCTGTTTCCATTATGTGAAAACAATGTGATAAGAACTCTAAACAAGACTATCCATTTAACCATTCTTGCATTGTTTCTGGCAAGCCATTGTTCATGATCTTTCCATGATATTAATGCTTCTCTTCAAGGACCTCTTTGCAATTCTGCCATTAATTGTGGATGAGTCTTTCCAGATGGACTGAATCTCTTTATGCAGCTCTCCATTGAATTTAGGGGTCAATTACAACTCTTTTATGGCATTCTTTCCATGCTTCTAAAAATGAAACTACTATATTATAAGCAATTGATAGGCATTTTATAAAAGGAAGCTCATTCAGACCTCACAACCCTGAGGGTTATATTTCATTATATTCTCATTTTATACATGAAAATACGAAAACTTTGATAGTGTTGGAAGCCCATATTTTGGAAGAAACCATACGGTGCCTGACTCCATGCTGTTACTTCCTTGGTCATCTAATACTTCCATACCTGTCCAGGAAAGCTTTCTTGTGCTACTTCAGCCCTTCTGGTTTTGCCATGATGCTGTACCTCTACTAAGTGTCCTCTGGTTTCTAGGAAGATACATTCCCCTGTGACTAGGTTAAGAACTTGGAGACCTGCATTGATCAGGAGGAAGTGAACTGCATCATTTTCTAGAATACTCTTATCAACAGGCTCCCTAGAAAATCAAAGCAGATGAAATCAGGGCACTATACAGTGGTTCTGAAAAAGAGAAAATAGCTCTAAAATCTGATCGCAGGCACAGGGCTTGGCTATAGACTTCTGTAAGCAAGACCAGAAAGTTGAATGTGTTCATCAGAACTAGGATGAGGTGGCATGTTAGAGGCCTGTCCTACACCAGATGTCTGATGATACTGACCACTAAGAAAGAAGCACTGAAAATACCATGCTGAACTAGGCAACTGTCATGGGCGGGAAGTATTGCATCTACTCTCAGCTTGTTTGGACAAGATTTTGCTTCTCTGTCTTTACCATATCATTTCTCTGCTTCTCACTGGTTTCCTGAGAGCAGCTGAGTGCTTGTCATTTCTTCCTCATGACGCTACCTGTCTTCTTATGTACGTGTCCTCTCAGCCCAGTCAGACACAGGCTTATTGAGGGAAAGGTTGTCTTCTCATACCATCCTCCTATCACCAGCAGCACACACAGAGCTCTACAACTTCATCCAGGTGCTGGCCTTAGTATTTGGCCACAAGGACCACATCTGATTGGCATAAATAAGTGGGAAATTCAATCACTGACAAGCTAAGTGAGTTGGAATTTTTCCTGGTTAATTTTTTTGTTCCTAAAACCAAAGATGTGCTTTGCTCACACCTGACATCTTATTACTGGGTGAAATTTTCATAAACTTTATAATTTAAGTAAGGCTCAGATGCTACAAAATGCCCAAGTGACATTTTCAAGGCTAATTCCAATGTTAGGAGAAATATTTAATGCTATTGAGTTGAAATTCTTCCCTTTTTGTCAGGATTCCTCTCTTTTTCTCCTAGATCTATTGAAAATAAAATCTGATGGAGAGGTCATATTTCTGTGATTCCAAAATTATATGCTCTAAAAGCAAACTCACTTCAATTTTTTGCTTTCTAGTTGTATTTTCCTCTTTCAATCAGGAAAAAGATAAATTAGCGTTTTATGGAACCTAATAGCAAGGGATCGGTGCCATAAAATGCTAATTTATCTTTTTTTTTTCTATCGCTCCATTGGTAGAGTGCTGCTCTGTGCTCTCTGAGGCCCTGGGTTTGATTGCCAGCCCTGCAAAAATAGAAGAAAGATGTGGTTATCCACTCCTGAAACAATCCCAAAACAATCTGCCATTGAAAACTCTATGTCTAGCAGAGAAGCACTGACATAGTTGTTGGGCATGGCACAGTGTCAGGTAGTGTTTCATTCTGTTATACATAAGCTTGCTATGAGTTGGACCCAATTTGACTGCACCTACAACAACAACAACAAAATTAGCAAGGGATCAGTTAGGTCATAAAAGTGCAAGTAGAAGAATTAACACACTGGCATAACCATGAGCTGCCTTGGGTCTGAATCTCTCCCAAGTAAAATAAGAATCAAGAAATCCAGCTTGAATCATCATCCTGGCTCAGTCCTGCCTAAATGTTATGACCTTTCCTAAATTGGGGTAGAACAGATCCTTGCTCTTGTCACTCACTCCTGGCGTTATGGGAAGCACTTTGTTTATGGGACTCACCTCCTGTGTCACCTTTGGCCAGGCTTCAGCTGCATTTCCACTTCTACTCAATTATTTATTTCTTTCCAAGTCTTCACGGCAAGTCTGTGGGAGAGGTTTATTTTGCTATCTGTAGATAAATCAAAGTTTTGGTTGTTAAACACAGCATTCTAATTTTAGGAGACTCAGTCATTTCCTATGAATAGCTGCTAATTTATTATTTCTAGTTTATTTATCTTTTCATTCAATCAGCTAGCATTTATGGATTCCCTACCATGTTACAAATGTTATAGTAATTTCCAGACAATGACATTTACATGATGTTTTCTAATTTCTAGAACATAAAATACATTCCTTCTCTTGTTTTGTTTGTATACCTATGAAGTAATTATTATTATCTCCATTTCCTAGATGAAAAAGCTGAGGTTCAGATCCCAAGAGCCTTTATGAGGTGGGATTTTCATTGATGGCAAGCCATGATGAGTACAGACAATTACAGGATGCCTATGGTGTCATTGTGTGTAACACTTAATAATAAAATGATGCCATCCCCAGCCTCGTGGGGCTAAATGCTTACTAGGCATGCAATCATATGGTTTGCATATAACCTGTTATTCAAACAGGACACTTATAAAAGGGAAAGAAGGTGCTATTGTAAGTGTTGTTGTTGTTGTTGTTAGGTGTTGTTGAGTCAGTGTCTGACTCAGTGACCCTATGTACAACAGGTGAAACGGTATTGTTAGTGCTTCTCTGTTATTCATAGAGTTTTCAATGGCTGATTGTTTTTTGAGAGTAGGTTGCCAGGTCCTTCTCCCAAGCCTACAGCACCTAGTGTTCCCAGGAGGTCTCCTATCCAAGTACTAACCAGGCCCAAACCTGCTTAGCTTCCAAGATCTGACAGGATTGGACGCCACAGTGGTACGGCTGCAGGCACTATTGTAATTAGGCCAGGAAAAATGGTACCAACTCAGATGGATGGTTCTTGTACTCCATGGTGCTTTCCCCTTTCTCCCAGGCTGTCTGCCCAAGGAGAAAGCAAACAGATCCCAGAGATATATCTGCCTTCACAGAAGCTGGGCGTAGCTGAAGAGTGTGAGGCAGGGACAGACGGATTGAAGCAGAGAGGGAGGAATTCAGGGGCAGCAAACAGTACCGGGGCTGACATGGTCCAACCAGTTATCAGAGATGAACCCAAATGGGGAAGGTGGATGCCAGCAGCTGGACTGCAGCTGTCTCCCTACTGCTTTTTTTGAAGCTACAAGAGAAAGAAGAGGAAATCAATATATTGTCTGTTCTTTGGACAAATTTAG
Source organism: Pedetes capensis (assembly GCA_007922755.1). Classification (NCBI taxonomy): domain Eukaryota; kingdom Metazoa; phylum Chordata; class Mammalia; order Rodentia; family Pedetidae; genus Pedetes; species Pedetes capensis. The sequence goes on from VMDO01015634.1 coordinate 33,934, forward strand.
TCCATCTGGTTTCGTAGTCCTTCCCAGCAAAACCAAGCTTCCCGATGGGTGAAAATTTCCAGATTCTTTTGTGTGTAAGGTGGGGGGAGCTGTTTTTCTATATCCCCTCAAACCAGGAATTTATTCCCTAACTACATATTTTCATATTACTAAGGGAATTATTCCCATCAGTGAGTGCTGACCATTGAAAATTCCAGAAGGCAGGGAAGATATCTCTCTTAGGTTATTGACACAAAGCTAAATGGAAGGAGTTGTGTTATTTAAGACTGTGTGCCAAAGACTGAGACTGAGTTTGTTTGCTCTCAAGTGGGAATCATGTCTTAAAGCTGGAGGAATTTAAGGAGATTATTGGTTCAGCCTCCTGCCTTTAGACAGCTAAGTCCAGAACTCCAAACATACCTCTCAGAGACTTACAAATGTCAGGTGACAGTATGTTACAGAGGGTCTAACCTTGGCTCCTACCTATCACACCTCTCCCACCACTTCCTTATTTGAACTCAGTGCTTCAGCTGTGTTGGAGACGATGATGATGATGATACCTAACATCTTTGGAGCTCACAGCTGTACCACACAGTTTACCAGACACTTTCCTGTGTTATCTCAATTTTTGAGGTACCATATATTCTGGAAGGCTGGGGTTTGCTCAGTTGGTCAAGTGCTTGCTCTGTGCTCTCTGAGGCCTGCAAAAAACAGAAGGACTAGACAGCCCACTCCCAAAACAATCAGCCATTGAAAACTCAATGAATAGCAGAGAAACACTGACATAGTGCCAAGCATGGTACAATGTCAGGGAGTGTTTTGTTCTATTGTGCATTGGGTCGCTATAAATCAGACCTGACTTGACAGTACCTAACAGAAATAACAATATATATTCTAGAATCTAATCTAAACCCTTTCAACAGTTTTAGAAGGGTACAAAATCAGATGTGAATTAGAATCACATTCAGTTAGATTCACAGTACAGAGCTGGGTGGAGAAATCCCTACCACAAATCCAATCTGCACACAATTCTAATCTGTATTTGATTTTTATAGCCCTCTATAACTGTTGAAAGCATTCTAATTAGATTCCAGAATATATGAGTAGCTTACATTAGTAGGTTTTTGTTTCATTCTATTTTGGTGTTGCTACTTGGGAATTGAACCCAGGACTTTGCCCATACTTTGCAAGGGCTCTACCATTGAGCTGTACCCCCAGCCCATTTTTTATTTTTTATCTTGACACAGGGTTTCTCTAGGTTGCTCAAGCTGCCTCTGGCTGGCTGCAAACCTGCGATCCTCCTGCCTCCACCTCCTGAGTCTCTGGGATTACAGGTGTGTGCCACATGCCCTGCTCATTAGTACTATTTTTATTGGAAGCTGAAGTAACAGAGAAGTGAAGTGGCTTTTCCAAGTCTCATATCTGTGAGACCACCCAGCAGAGTGTCGCTGTCAGTGCAGGCGAATGCTCACGGCACACCATAGTCGCTGTGGTTCTTTTGTCTGCACATTCTTCACCTCTGAGGACATATGTCTCCTTGGCAGCTGCCCTGTGCCTGCCAGGCATCTATCACACCCAGGGTATCAGGCCATTCCATGCAGCACTAGGTACTATGGCTTCCTGCTGGATTTTTTTGACTCTGTCTCTGTACTAAGAACAATTTGAGGCTAGAAACTCTTATCTTTTATCTGTTTTCTAGTCCATGGTACATGTGGTAGATCTGCAAATAATTCAGCAGAGTAAAATGTACTAAGTCAGAGGCAAATAAAAGAAAAAAGCTGCTGATGTCGGTGGTGCTGCTGCGGCAAGCACAAATCGAGCCCATACGGGGTACTAGCAATCTAAAGAAATGCAGGGCAGAGGAGGCCATGAGGCTATTGGCTATTTAATTTAGAACTGGTGTTTGGCAACAACTACTTTAAACTATGAGCCAGTCAAGACTGAATTGATAAAAATGAGATGCTGGTTTTGGAAAAATACTCAAAGAAGTACTATGAAGCCTGTTAGTAGGTGGGTCAGTTGGCATCAATTCCTGGAAAGCAATTGGGCAAAATGTATCAAGGGCCTTAAAAACGTAAACAGCTTTTGACCTATTCACTTCTACAGAGTTTTTCAAAAAAACTAAAAACAACACAACACAAAACAAAAAACAGCCAGAACTGAATAAAAATACATCATGCATAAGTTCCATTGCAGTATTGTTTAAAAGAATGGAAAAAAGGAAGCAATCTAAATGTCCAGGCTTAGAACATTGTTAAAATAACTGTGTTACCATCAAATGATGGACGATGGGTGGCTATTTATATCATGTGTACAAAGAATTTGAAATTTAAAATACCATGGTAAACAAAACCCTAGAATATAAAATTCTAGAAACAACATGATTTCAGTAATATAAAAAGTATATGAAAACTAGAAGAAAATGTACTAAAATGTTAACAATGATTATCTTTGATTGGTGAAATTGGGCAATTATTTTTTCTTTATAGATTTTATTTCCCAGATTTTATATATTGAACATAGATTACTTTAATATTTAGGAAAAAATAAGTTTTAAAAATATTGTATTAGATATATGTTGCTATAAATTAATAAAGCTTAAAGATAATATGTAGTTTCTTAATTAAATGAAAAAGTACCATTATGTAGGGTAAAAATGAATAGAATTAGACAGATACCATAAAGAAAAGTTATAATAAGTAGAAACTGAGTTACTTCATGAGAGAAAAAAGCGCATTAGATATCAGAGAATCTGGTCAATAGTATTTGTGTCAGTAGTTGTACAACCAAAAAGAATCATTTAATAACGTTTTCTCTTTGTTTCTTTATTTGTAAAAATGTATTGGTTGAATCAGATGATCTCCCACGTTCCTCCTGGCTTTTATCAATTGATTCATCTAGTGCCATCCCCTATCTCCATCCCAACCCCTGCCCCTGCCACTGCCACTAGATTTACTTGGAACAAGGAAGGAGAAAAACATGACTTCCTTTATTATCTCATATGCAAAAAGAAATCCGTATTTGTGGATAATCAGCTGTGCTTGAGTGTGAGTTCATGGAAACTTCTACATCAGCAGAAAGCTAGTACCTATTTCCTGAGATTAGAAGCAGTGCAATTGTGAGGAACAGGGAGTAGAAATGAAGTAAATATGATAGAGAAAGAATGACTGGAAAGGCACAGAGGGCAGATGGGTTGGGAGGAAGAGTCCTGTTTAGATAGAACAGCTAGCCACATGGTAGGCAATCGATGGTCAGGGGTTGATTGATCAATGATTGAAAGGCTGCCTGACAACTCACCAAAGGAAGAGCAGGGGCTAGACAGGGGGCTGACCTTTCACCCTTAGGCTCCCCGACACAAATTCCCTGGAGACCCAGGGTCTCATCACCCTGTGGCATCAGAAGTGAATGAATGAAAACAAAGTTCCATGCAGGACATGGCCAAAGGTTACGTTTTTAACTTGTGGCTAAAAAACAAGTGAAAAACATTTTTAAGAGGAAAGAAAAAAAGAAAAAGAAAAGAAAAGAAAAAAAGCTTTTGGCTCAAAATGTTAAAAAAGAAATAAAGAGGTGGGGGGAATAAAGAGAAAAGAGGAGTACTTACTGTTGAATTCAAAATGCCCAGTGTCCTAATCCTGGCATTGCTGTGGTCTTGCTGGGTGGCCAGCAAGCCATTCACCCTTTGAGCCTCACTTTCCTCTAGTAAAATGCAGGCAGCAATTCCTGTTCCCCATCTCACCAAGACTGCTAGGAGAATCACAGATACCTTGAATGACGATGCTGTATAAATCCAGAATATCCCAAGTCATATTTTTCTCCTTCCTTGTTCCAAGTAAATCTAGTGGCAGTGGCAGGGTCAGGGGTTGGGATGGAGATAGAAGATGACACAGAGACAAAGAAACAAATAGAGATGGGATTTCTCTTAACTAAGGTACCTGTCCCTCCAATCACACTTCCCAAAATAGGATGTTAAACAATGAAAACCCTCCAATCTAAGTTGACCTCCAAACTCTCTAAATGCTTCTGAGTCAAAGAACATCATTTCTAGGAAAAACACTGAACACTTGAAGTATCCACATTAACTTTTCCTATGGCATATAGGAAGGAACACTGTTCATTTCCTTTCCGATGTTATTTTAATCTGCAGCTACCATTAGTCATTATTGCATTTATTTCTCCTGTAGAAGCGAATTTTAGTGTTTTCAATGTTGTAGTACAGTAGTATTTGATTAATGTCAAGGGAAGAGACTGTCTTCTCTTCATCTTATATATTTAGAAGGGTAAAACAGAGACTCAAGTTCATGTTTCACCTAAAACCCATTGCATCCTTCCCACATTCTTTCTGCATCCTTCATTTGCTATGGCTCCCAGCATTTGCATTTAGCTGTGCCCTTCAGGAGCTTCAGGCCTGTTTGTAAACTCCTGCATGACACTGAAGCCACATGAAGGTGTTAGGGTATCATTTTAGGGAAAATAATGGCAGCTCATTTCTACTCAGGTTTGATTGATTCTAAGGCTGTAAAATTTCAACAGTTCTGTGCCAAGTACCTCCCATTAAAGATGGCGGCTTGAAGACCTCTGTCAATCACCCAGCAGAGGTGATGAGTGCCCAACTATTTCTGATTTTAAGGATCCCCTTTAATCCAATCAATTACAGAGAGTCTCACTTCCTCTGAACCACACATGGATTAATTCTATAAGAGCACCTTTTCCATTAAAGAAACTGATTGCAAGCTTCCCTTCTAATTGTGAAATGCTCACCTGCTCACAGTAAACAGTTCTGGAAAGATACTTTCGTTTTGCTGGTTATTTGGCTGAGGAGAATGGAGTTTCATCAGAGGTTTAAGAAGTTAAAATTCAACACTTATCCACACTTACAAATACTGCAATTTGTGTCTGAGGTGAGTGAAAACTACCAAATGACTTGACCTCATCAGCCACTTTGCAAGGACCTCATTTTTTTTTTTTTTTGGTTAGGATCCCTATGTGAGGGGACAGTGGAAATAGTAAGTGGGAGGAGGCATCAAAGTTAATTATTAAGAAGAAATAATTATAAAAAATTGCAATAATCTAAATACCTAAGAAATGAGTGATTAAGTTAATCACTAAGTTCAATTTAGTATATGTTGGAATACTATGCAATTATTAAAATTCAATTTTTTGAGGCATATGCAGTGAGATGAGAAAATATTCACAATATACTACGAAATGAGAAAGGTAATGTACAAAATTGTATGTACAATTATGGGTTTTTTTCATTTTTGCAGTATTAGGGGTGTTGAACTCATGGTCTGGAAGCACTCTACCACTGGGCTGCACTCTCAGCTCATTTTTACATTTTAATCTTGAAACAGAATCTCACTAAGTCACAGGTTGCTTCTGGCCTCAAGCTTGCAATCCTCCTGTCTCAGCCTTAATCACTGGGATTACAAGAATGAGCCACTGCGCCCTGCTTGTATATACAATTTTTTGAGAATTTATTGTCCTTGAGGAAAGACTGTGCTCTGTAGCAATTCAAAAGAATGACATGGATCGAAAGGTACTCATACGAGAAGATTCTTAAAACCTGATATTACCTCCTGAAAGCATGTTTCAAAACAATGTCCTATAAACCCAATCCTATTTGGGAAGAATGTTGGATGGGGAAGGCTAAGGGGCCTTAATCCTCTCTGTATAATTTGAATTTCTGTAATAAAACTATATTTGTAGATTATGGAATTTAAAATCATATTTAAAAAATTTAGAGTGGGGTAGGAAAGGGAGAAAATTGCTATAAATGACTCCAAAGTTCACGTTCTTATCATTCCATATCATATTGGCGTTCCAGCCAGTCACTTGTCCATAGGTACTATGGGTCAGGTCATGGTGAAGAGAAGAAGAGGGAAGGGAGTCCAGGGGTGTAGGAGGGTGGTTATATTTATTCATTAATAGTAAGGCCCCAAATTCAGCAGTAAAAATCAAGTGCCAGATCAGTAAATCAGAGATAGTGAGGGAGACGGTGCTATCAGCTGATCTGAAAAGATCTTTGGCTCCTTTGCCCCTGTGGCTCACAACATAGTCTATTTAGATCACCTCCAGAGACTGTCACCTGGTAGGTTGGGAGTGTGCCTGCAGAATCTGAATTCTGCCTTTTCACAAGCATTCCATGTCATTCTTAAACCATCTTTCAAGAAACCTCACTTTATCCACGTTATGGAGCCAAAAACCAAATGTGTAAATTGTTACATTCTTCTTTCCCAGCTTACCAGACCACTGTCTGAGTCCTTCTTTCCTTTAGGGTGCTCCTTCTTTCCCATTTAAAACCAACTCCACTGGATTAATATATGGGTGGGTACCTGGGGGATAGAGTCACACAGTGTGACTTGGCTGGGGAGAGAAGGGAAGGGGCAGAAGTGGCTCAAGGATGAGGAGGGTGGCAGCTGTGAGGCTTAAAAATCAATAAAAATGCTCTTCACTAGAGATATGACCTAGCCAAACATATGACATAACAGAATTAAATAACAGTCATTGTCAGAAGATTATAGTGAAAATAATTACTGCCGCTGAGCAGCGAGCATCCAAGCCCTGGTCACCAGTTTACCTAAGAGAATATGCTGTTTGTCCATCTAGGGCCAAAAAGAGCCTCGGTAATCAGGTTGTCTTCCTTGGATGGTTTGTCCAGACTGCTGCAGGCCTGGAAAGCAAAACAAAGGTCGTATGTCGCCACCTAGAGACCAAAGCCTGGAAGTATTGGCTGGGAGAATTTAAATTGATCTGGCTCTTTGAAGATATCTCTCTGTCCAAGTTTAATTACAGCACTTAAAAAAACAGCTTCAGGCTTACCAATGCCAATCAGTCCTTTTTCATAGGACATAAATACATGTTTGATCTGAAGTCTCCATAATGACTGAATGATTTCAGGGTGGAAAAATATTGGCTGTTTCTAAAACCTTATCTAAACATGAGAGAACGTGTCTTAACTGCCACAGTCTAACTGAATGACCTTAGGAAATCAACCCCTCCGGTTGCTTCCTCTTATATAAAACCAAAGGACTGAACTAATTTGACAAATCTACAAGGCTGATTAGCCCTAAAATTCTGTTTCTATAAATAATCTAGACTGAATTTTAACCCAGACATCAGTCAAAAATATTGTCAGAGTATGCAGAAAATATTGGTCCCCTGAATTTGTGAATGTAAATGTCTTCATCAAAGAAACTATGTCTTTGCTGCCCTCTAGAGCTCTGCCTGAAGTCTGCATGAATTTCATATAAAAATCCATCAAATGAAGACTTCTTTGTTTTGAGACTTGAAGACTGGCAGCTCTCTGACATCCTGTTGTTGTTGTTAGTGCCGTTGAGTCGGTATCCGACTCATAGTGACCCTCTGTACAACAGGAGAAACACTATTGTCAGTGCTTCTCTGCCGTTCATTGGGTTTTCAATGGCAGATTGATTTTATTGGGAGGGGGTTGCCAGGTCCTTCTCCCACTCTGACATCCTAGGGACATTATTTTTCCTGCAACATATTATTCCTTCTTTCCATCCTTATTCCACATGTATCTTCTTACACTTTTTAGTTCAATTCCACTGTTTATTCCAGAGTCCCCCCACTCCAACTCTTGTTTATGGCTTTGGTTATTGGAAGTTAAACCTACACCATTTTTTCACAAGGATTCTCTGCTCCTTATATATGTCTCCTCTAAGTGAGTTGTGCAGTGGCATTGGGGAGAAGTATCTGTCTTAATTTCTGGAGCCACTGCTTCTAAAACAATCCCGGCTGCTTTTCTTGTGTCATTTCCAAGAAATATGTGCTCCAAAACCTCCACTGACCTGGCAGAAATAGAGCTCTCTCTGCTACGCGCCTGCTGGAGACCCACAGGACTGCTGGGAGGAAGCTCATTGGCCCGTCTGCAGAGGGGCCACATCTTCACTCTCACTGGGAATTACTCTCAGTCCTAAATTATCTCTGAACTTCAGCCAACCTGTTTTTCTTTTAAAAAATTATGGCACATAATAATTATACCTATTTATGGGGTGAAGTGTGATAATTTGACACATGTATATAATGTGTAATGATTTGTCAGAGTAATTAGCATTTATTAGTGTTGAGAAACTTCAAGCTTCTCTCTTGGGTACTTTACAACAAAGTTGTAAACTATAATCACCTATTGTGTTAAAGAATGCTAGAACTTATTCTTCCTATCTTACTGTATCTTGGTACCCATTATCTAATCTCTCTCTGTCCTCACTTTTCTTTACACTTCTTACCCTTTAGTGATTACTATTCTACTCTCCGCCTCTTTTGTGTGTGTGTGCTTGGGGGTTGAACCCAGGGCCTCTCACATATTTTGCAAGTTCTCTACTGATGGGCTGCACCGCAGTCTATTTTTTATTTTTTTATTTTGAAGTTTCTTTGACTACCTCTGGCCTTGAACTTGTTATCCTCCTGCCACAGCCTCCCAAGTCTCTGGCATTATAGACATGTTCTACCTTGCCTGGCTTCTACTCTCTACTTCTATGAAATCAACTTTTTAAAAACTTCTACATATGTGTAAGAACATGTGGGTATTTGTTTTTTTTATGCCTCCCTTATTTTACTTAATGCCTGCAGCCGTAGCCCTGTGGCATCCGATCCTGTCAGATCTCGTGAAGCTAAGCAGGGTCGGGCCTGGTTAGTACTTGGATGGGAGACAGCCTGGGAACACCAGATACTGCAGGCTTGGGAGAAGGACCTGGCAACCCCCTCCCAAAAATCAGTCTGCCATTGAAAACCCTATGAACAGCAGAGAAGCACTGACAATAGTGTTTGGCCTATTGTATGTAGGGTCACTATGAGTCGGATACCGACTCGACGGCACCTAACAACAACTATTTTACTTAACACAATATCCTTCAATTCCATTCATATTGCACAAATGACAGGATTTTATTTTCTTTCACTTCCTTCCTCCCACCCTGCCTGCTTCCCTCCCTCCCTCCCTGCTTCCCTCCCTCCCATCCTTCCTTCTGCTCCTCCTCCTCCTCCTCCTTCTTCATTTTCTTTTCTGCTCCTTCTTCTTTCTCCTCCTCCTCCTCCTCCTCCTCCTCCTCCTCCTCCTCCTCCTCCTTTTTCTTCTTCTTCTTCTCTTCTCCTTATTTGCTAGGGAATGAACCTAGGGTCTTGTGCATGCCAGGCAAATGTTTTAACTCTGAGCTACAGGACCAGCCCAGGATTTCATTCTTTTCAATGATATAGCTGATCTTTGATCTGTCCAATCCAGTAATAGGTGGGCAATACAAAGAGGAAAATTTAGAGAAAAGTGGAAACAATGCCTTTTGCTGGTTGCATTTTGTTAACAGTGGCAAAAATCTCCATTTAAGGCAAGAACATTGCAATTTACTTGGGAATTTTTTATCCTGATGTTGATAAAATAGCAGTGATGTATTTCAAAATTTATGCCAGAAATTAAGGTGTTATAGTGATCTATTATAAAGTCAAATAATGCCCAAAACCAGTTAAAAGATTGTGAGAGATCATGCAATGGTCCTTTCAAGGTTATTGCTGAAGAGGAGCCCCAAGACCCCTTCTTACTCAATCTAAAGCCACATTCAACGTCTGCTTCACTTTGGGGTTCAGGCCCTTACATGATGTCTTCAAACACAGTGGGGATACACAAAACTCTTCAGGTACTAGTACATCAGGAAATGAATGAAGCATTAGAGACAGATTTGCAGAACTGCAAATGTTCTTCACTGTTCATAGTTATGAAAAGAACTTCCAGTCTTTAATCTTAGGGGTTTATTAGTGTTTGTTATAACTCCAAGGGGATTGACCATAAATCTGATGTTTCTGCTTGCCCACAGAGCAGCTACTAGGTCAACCTAGCAATATATTGTTGTTAGGTGCCGTGGAATTGGGTCCAACTCATAGAGACCCTGTGTACAACAAAACAAAACACTCCCCAGCACTGTGCCATCCTCAGCACTAAATCAGTGCTTCTCTGCTATTTATAGGGTTTTCAATGGCTGATTGTTTTCGAGATTGTTTTGGGAGTGGGCTGCCAGGTCCTTCTCCCATGTTTGAGGTGCTGGGGATGGAACACAGGACTTCAGAGTGCACAGAGTAGCACTCTACCAACTGAGCTAAGCCCCAGCCTAACCTAGCAATATAGCAGATCCCCTTCTTTAACAAAGGCACAGCACATTTAACCCCCAAGGAACAGAGAACAGGAAATAATTTCCTTTCTTCTCAGTGATCTGCTCTCTGTTGCTGGCCATGTGTTCTTCTCCTAAGCCCCAGAATCCCCACCACCACCACCACCATCAGTCCTGGCCTGTTCTGTCTAGCATGGTCCAGGGACATGTTTCACTGTACTCACCTACACCATGCTGACTTCCAGATGTTTTTGAGCAGTTTCCATACAGTCAGCCATAAAGAGTGAAATTAGAACCCTCTGTCCTGGTACATGTCCTGAAAATTTCTTCCAAGCGTCAATAAATGTAGATTTATGGCAGCATTGAGAGAGGAGAGGATCTAGAGGTAGAGACAACTTCTAGTGAATGTTACTGAAGCTAGCTGGTATTTCTAGGTCTCCTCTTGTTCAAATACTCAGAAGGATTGTCCTTTCCCATTCCATCAAAGTCTAGTGACCTTGTGACTTGTTTTGGCCAATGAAATCCAAGGGAAATATCCCCAACAGTTGAGAGGGACCCCCAAAAAGCTACAGAAAACACCCATGAGTGAGCCAGGCTTCTCATTGTTGAGGTGGAAGGTTACCAAGAAGCAAGGTGAGGAGTCCAGACTGATTAGTACAGTAATGCATTAGAGTTGGAGCAATAAGTATAAACTTGTTGTTGTTAAGTGCCATTGAGTCAGGTCCAACTCATAGTGACCCCATGTACAACAGAACGAAACATTCCTCAATTCTGTGACAGGAACATGATTTTATTTCTGTTTAAGCCCATGGTTGCAGCCACTGTGTCAATCCATCTAGTTGAGAGTTTTCCTTTTTTTCATTGACCTTCCACTTGCCCAAACAAGATGTCTTTTGCATAGTCAATAAAACATAAATAGACATCTTTCTGGTGTTCTCTGCTTTTGGCTAATATCCATATGATATCATCAATGATGTCCCTGGTTCTATGCCCTCTTCTGAATCTGGCTTGATTTTCCAGTAGTTCCCTGTCTATATACTGCTGCAGTTGCTTTTGAATGATCTTTACTAAAATTTTGCTTGTGTGTGATATTAATGGTATTGTTCAATAATTTCCACATTCAGTTGTATCCCCTTTTTTGGGTATAGGCACAAATATGGATCTCTTCCCGTCAATTGGCCAGGTAGCTGTTTTCCAAATCTCTTGGCATAAACAAGTTAGCACGTCCAATACTGCATCTGTTTGTTGAAACATCTCTCTGTTGGTATTCCATCAACTCCTAGAGCCTTGTATGTTGCCAATTCCTTCAAGGCAGCTTCTATTTCATCCTAAGTACCATTAGTTCCTGATCATATGCAACCTCTTGAAACGATTGGTTATCCACCAATTCTTTTTGGTATAATGACTGTGTATTCCTTCCATCTTCTTTTGATGTTTCCTGTGTTGTTTAATATTTCCTCTGCAGAACTCTTTACTATTACCACTCAAGGTTGGAATTTTTTCTTCGATTCCTCAAGCATCAGAAAAAACAGAGCATGTTCTTCTCTTTTGGTTTTCTATCTCCAGCTTTTTGCACATGTCATTGTAATATTTGATTTTGTCTTTTCAAGCTGCCTTTTGAAATGTGTTTAGTTCTTTAACTTTGTCATGTCTTCCTTTTACTTTAGCTGCTCCATATTCAAGGGCAAGTTTCAGAGTCTCTTTTGACATGTAATTTCTTTTTTCCCTGTCTTTTCTTTTATCCCTGTCTTTTTAATAACCTTTTGCTTTCCTCATGAATGAGGTCTTTGATGTCATGCTCCAACTCATCTGGCCTTCGACCATTGGTATCTAATGCATAAAACCTATTTTTGAAGTGGTCTCTAAACTCAGGTGGGATATACTCAAGGTCATGCCTTGGCTCTTGTATATTTGTTCTAATTTTCTTAGTTTCAGAGTGAACCTGCATATGAGCAGTTGATGGTCTGAATCACAATCAGTAGCTGATCTTGTTCTGACATTTGATATTGAGATTTTCCATCATCTCTTTCCATAAACATAGTCAGTTTGATTCCTTTATGCTTCATCTGATGAATACCATGTGTATAGTCACCATTTATGTTAGTGGAAAAATGTATTTGCAATGAAAAGGTTGAGGTTTGACAAAATTCTATCATGCAATCTCTAGGATTGTTTCTGTCATGAAGGCCATATTTTCCAATTACTGAGCCTTCTTTTTTGTTTCCAACTTTTGCATTCTAGTCACTAGTAATTATCAGTGCATCCTGATTGCATGTTTAACCTATTTCAGATAGCAGAAGCTGGTAGAAATCTTCCCTACCTTCATTTGTGGCCTGAGCGGTGGGTGCATAAATTTGAATAATAGTCATATTAACTGGTCTTCCTTGTAGGCATATGGGTATTATTCTATCACTGACAGCATTGTACTTCAGGATAGATCTTGAGATGTTGTTTTTGATGATGAATGCAATCCCATTTGTCTTTAATTTGTCATTCCCAGCATAGTAGACAATAGGATTGTTTGATTCAAAATGGTCCATGTGGGTCAGTGAGGAGGGATGAAGGGTGAGAAGTCATTCTCAATGTAAATAGAACAACTTTATCAGTATGTTGGGAAAAAAGGGGGAAGACAGAAAATAACCTACTAGAATAGTTAAAATAAAAAATAGTAATAATACCAAAGGCTAGCAATAATGTAAATGGACTAGATCACTCATCTGATACTGCTGAGAATGTAAAATGGTAGATCACTATAGGAAAAAGTTTGGACTTATATCAAAATCAGGATGCATGTATATAGATAAATATTCTCACAAAAAGACATGCAAGTAGAAAGGAGACCATTTTTGGGGGGATGGGCATAGGGGAGGAGAGTCATGAGAGGGTAATGGGGAACTTATGTGGCAATGGACAATGAAATGCTTGTATAGTAATGTGATAATGAAACCCATTAAGTTGTACGTTAAAAACTACCAATAAAAAAGGTCCATGCCAGTCCATTTTAGCTTACTAATGCCTAAAATGTCAATGTTTATGTGCTCCATTTTTTTTGATGATTTCTAATTTTCCTGGATTCACACTATATACATTCCACATTCCAATTATTAATGGATGTTTACAGTTGTTTCTCCTCATTTTGAGTTGTGCCACATGTGCAAATGGAGGCTCCTTGGGCTTTACTCCATTTTCATCATTAAGGTAGACTCTGCTTTGGGGAGGTAACTCTTCCCCAGCAGTCTTTTGAGTGACTTCCAACCTGGGGGCTCATTTTCTGGCACCATATCTGATAGTGTTTCTCTGCTGTTCACAGGGTTTTCAATGGCTAATTGTTTTAGGAATGAGCTGCCAGATACTACTCCCTAGTCTGTCTTAGTCTGGAAGCTCACCTGAAACCTGTCCACCATGGGTGACCCTACTGGTATCTGTAGTACTGGTAGCATAGATTTTAGCATCAGAGCAACACACAAGTCCCCACAGTACAGCAAACTGACAGACATGTGGGGGAAACTCATTATACTGTATGCTAATTAAATAACAATTAAAAAGAGAAGAAAAGACAAAGAAGAGATTTTTGTATCTAACACAAGTAATGTTAAATTGTTAAGTTGACCTTGTAAAGTTAAAGAAAGATTTTTGTATAATTCACACTGGGGTTGACAACTGTATTTCAAATCCTTGAAACAGTTTAATTTTACTTAGTTGTATTATTTTCCAATAAAGGTGATTCACATAATATTAAATAAAAATTATGTGGCAAAAATAAAAGAAAAATTGACAGAACTTGAATAAACATTTATTTAAAAAAGACATTCAAATAGCCAGTAGACATATGCAAAAATGCTCAACATCATTTTTTTTAAAGTGTTGGCAAGGATATAGAGAAATTAGAACACTTGCACGTGGTTGGTTGAAATGATGCACACTGTTGATTAAAATGTAAAATGGTGCAGCTAATGTGAAAAACAACATGGAGGTTCCTCAAAACATTAAAAATAGAAGTACCATATGACCCAGAAATCCCATTTCTGATTATTTATCACAAAGTATTGAAATCAGGATCTTAAAGAGATATTTATATTCTCATGTTCATTGCAGCCTTATTCACAATAGTCAAAAGGTAAAAACAACCTAAATGTCCATGACTGCCTGAATGGATAAAGAAAATGTGGTATATACATACAATGGAATATTAGCCATAAAAAGAAGAAAACCCTATCCAGTGCTATAATGTGGATGAACTGTGAGGACTTTATGCTAAGTGAAATAAGCCAGTCACAAGGGAAATACTGCATGAGTCTAGTTAGGAAGTATGCCTGCAGCTGTAGCCCCGTGGCATCCAATCCTGTCAGATCTCAGAAGCTAAGCAGAGTTGGGCCTGGTTAGTACCTGGATGGGAGACCTCCTGGGAACACCAGAAGCTGTAGGATTGGGAGAAGGACTTGGCAACCCCCTCCCAAAAATCAATCTGCCATTGAAAACCCTATGAACAGCAGAGAAGCACTGACAATAGTGTTTCCCCTGTTGTACAGAGGGTCGCTATGAGTTGGATACCGACTCTACAGCACCTAACAACAACAACAACAATTAGTTAGGAAGTATCTAAACTAATCAGTGTCATAGATGCAGAGACCAGAATAGTATTTGTCCAGGGCTAGGGGGAGGAAGAAATGGAGAGTTGCTGTTCAATGGGTATAAAGTATCAGTCATGAAAAGTAAAAAGATTCTTCTATAGATCTACTGTGCAACATTGTGCTCATAGTTAACAATACTGTACTGTACCCTAAGATTTTGCTTAAAAAATAAAAGTTATAACAGGGAGTCAAGATGGCGGACAGATAACACACACCTTCTGTTCCGGAGCAATAAGAAGCCTCGATTAAGGGTTTAAAAATCAAATTGAATAAATAGAAACAGAGATAATTTAGTTTGAGAGATAGAGAATGAAACTAGGTGTACACTGAAATCAAGGATTAGGCCTCAGAGGAGCTACACAGTGGCCAGCAGCGGGACCGCCGCCATTTCGCCATCACACAGACAGTGGATAGAATCCCAGAGACTTGGAGGGGATTTCACACACACGCACCCACGGGCCCAGACCCAACACGGAGTGCAACCTTGGCAGCACACTCTCACCACGCCTGCGGGACACAGACTGCAGATCCTAGGTGAGTCACCGTGAGGGGGCACACAAATGCCCTCCATAGCAGCCGCGGAGCAAATGGGGAAGCCGGTGCCAGCGATCCGGGTCTAGAGCTGAGACGCGGCTCCCACCCTTCTGTTGTGGCGGGTCAGGCCTACGGTCGCGAACTCCACAGAAATTTGGGTACACATATACCCGGATCCCAGACACATCAGAGGTGAGCCCAAATCACCCCACTGTGCTGCGGAGAGGTCTGGGGCTTGTGGAGACGGCTAAGTCTCGCGCAGCTGGGGAGCTCCTTTTTGGCGGAAACTGGCGGCGCAGTTCGCCGCTGGCGGAGAAGATCCGAGCACGACTGCAGCACAGGACAAGGTTGTGGGGACGAAATCTCTGATTTGGGGAATTGGCGCCCGGTCTACGTGGGACAGGGAGAACTTCAGGGAAGACCCCACAGGTTCCACTGCCTCTCGAACAGTACAGTAGTCGCGAGTGTTTTGTGGAACAGTCTCTTTGGGCACTCGGGACCCCAATTAAATCCAGATTGTTATGAAGAGCTTGGCTATATGGACCCAATGAGATCGATGGTTACTGCGGATTGTGTGGAAATACTGCCACCTTGAGCTCTATTGGGAACATTGCACCCTGCATTATTGAATCCACCTGGTCGAACTGGGTGTAATAATTAGTTCAGACTCCAACCTCAAGATAATATGTTTTTACTGTTAACAGGGTCTTGAGCCTGCTTCCTTTGTGGAAGCTGGACTGACACTCTGTGGCCCCAGCCCATACATTTTTTGCTTTTTGAGATAGGCTCTTGTTGGGCTGCAAAGATTTTGGGCTTGAGACCCTCCTTCCCCCATCCCGCAAGTCACAGGGATTCCAGGCGCCCTTCACTGCACCTGACTGCAAGAGTTGTTATATGTATGGGGGAGAGTCTATGCCTGAGGTCTGGAATTTTATATTTTATCCTATTTTTCTCTTTTCTTTGTGTTTTACTTTTTAAAATTTTTATCTTAATTTTATTAGTACTATAATTTTTTTTCTTCTTTTCTTTCCTTCTATGGGGGTTTGAATTCAGGCCTCTGTGCCTGCTTGTCTGGTAGGTGCTGGACTGCCACACTGCACCCCAGGACCCTCCCCCCCTTTTTTTTTTTTTTTTTTTTGCTTTTTGAGACATGTTCTAATTGGGTTGCACAGTAATCGGGCTTGTGTCCTTCCTATCTCCAATCCCCAAGCCGCTGGGATTGCAGGTGTGCTCCTCCACACCCGACTACAAGTGTTTTTATTGGTGTTTGGGAGAGTGCATATGTGAGATTTTCCTCTTTTTTTTCCTTTCTTTCTTTTCTTTCTTTTTTTCCCTTTTTATTTTT